>WNYA01000146.1:170610-259040 GCA_019512145.1 Engystomops pustulosus | reverse complement strand
TTGTATAAGGTCCTTTTCAGCTTCAGTTTTACCAAGTAATTGACTGTATAGAACATAATTATACTTTTTGTTTCCATGGCCTAAGTGCATAACTTTACATTTATCTACATTAAACCTCATCAACCATTCCTCTGCCCACTCCTCAAGCTTCCACAAATCCCTCTGCAATGCTAAACTATCGACCTCAGTATTTATTACTTTACACAGCTTAGTATCATCTGCAAATATTAAACTTGACTATGTAAACCCACTACAAGGTCATTAATAAAAATATTAAAACGAAGTGGCCCCAATACTGACCCCTGTGGCCTCCACTGGTAACGTCACCCCAATCTGAGAATGTGCAATTAATGAGGACCCTCTGTTTTCTATCACTAAGCCAATTACTTGCCCAAATACAACGATTTTCCCCTAGTCCCAGCAGTCTCATTTTATGTCCCAACTAGAGATGAGTGAGCACTAAAATGCTCGGGTGCACGTTATTCAAGACAAACTTTTCCTGATGCTCGAGTGCTCTTCTCGAATAACGAGCCCCATTGAAGTCAATGGGAGACTCGAGCATTTTTCAAGGGGACCAAGGGTCTGCACAGGGAAGCTTGGCCAAACACCTGCAAACCTCAGAAAATGATGGAAACACCACGGAAATGGACAGGAAACAGCAGGGGCAGCATGCATGGATGCCTCTGAGGCTGCTTAATAAAACCATTATGCCAAAATTATGGGCAACAGCATGGCGATGACAGAGTGACCGAATGAGGATAGATAGCATCTAAAACATTCAATAATTGACCCTGACACTATAGAAGACGGCATGCAGAGGCTGCGGCAGCAGCGGCAGGCTAGAGAGTGTCATGGCGACATACCCTAAATGGACTCAGGCTTCAAACCAATGGGTGACAGAGAGGAACCAAAGGAGGTGAGCAAGAAGCGCTGAAATGATTTCCTATGTGAACAAAAGGTTGACGGTATATTTAGTCAATAACACAGCATGGTGGCGACATAGTGACCAAGTTCCATAACGTATCTGGTGAAACACCCGAAAAATTAGCCTGACACAGCTTGTTTGATAAGGGGACGACATGTGGAGGCAGCCATGGAGACGACTTCCATGATTAAGAATGACAGTATGGGGCATCCATATTGCTTCCATGATTGAAACTTCAGGTCTCCAGCATGGCGGCGACATATGCGGCGAGTTCCATTATGTATCTGGTGAAACACCTGAAAATTCTGCCTGACACAGCTCGTTTGATAAGGGGATGATGTGCTGTATATCCTCTCATGCTCCAGCGTCTGGGGTATAGAGAGTTGAAAGTTGTGCATGGAGACATTGGTGGACGCTGTGGAGGATCGTGGAGGCGAAATGGACAGGAAACAGCAGGGGCAGTATGCATGGATGCCTCTGAGGTTGCCTAATCTTGGGATGGAGCTGGCGGTCCACTGCCAGGCGAGCTTTCACCTGTCCAAGCCCCCTGTCTCTCGGCTCCTCCCCACCCAAAATGGGCCTGGGGCCCAGAAGCGTTTACTTTGAAAAAATTATAATTTTTAAAGCAGGCGGGGTCGTTTGAATATTTCACCTAGGAATAATGGAATAGCATAGCGGTTCTATTTTTAATTGTTTTTTCCGAAATGGTTCCACGATTAAGAGCGACAGTATCTGGCATCCATATTGCGCTGCTATGATTGCAACTTCAGATCTCCAGCATGGCAGCGACAGATGGGCCGAGTTCCATTATGTATCTGGTGAAACACCCGAAAATTCTGCCTGACACAGCTCGTTTGCTAAGGGGACGATGTATGGAGGCAGTAAGGTAGTAGTAGATTATAGGTGCTACAGTTAAAACTATGTTAGTTGGATCTTGGGATGGAGCTGGCGGTCCGCTGCCAGGCGAGCTTTCGGCTGTCCAAGCCCCTGTCTCTCGGCTCCTCCCCAAACAGCACTTCTAAGAACCTTTTGTATAAGATCAAGTGTAGTAGTGTCCTTATAAGTTTGGGTTATGGCGGGTGAGGGGAATGTAAACAGATGCGCAAGAAGCGCTGAAATAATATCGGTAAATGATCAAAGTTTGCCAGTGTATTTTGTGGATAACACAGCAGTGTGGCGACAAAGTTAACAAGTTTGAAGTGGACATGACGTGTGGAGGTAGCATTGGAGACAATGGGGCACATTTACTTACCCGGCCCATTCGCGATCCAGCGGCGCGTTCTCTGCACAGGATTCGGGTCCGGCTGGGATTTAAGATGGTAGTTCCTCCGCCGTCCACCAGGTGGCGCTGCAGCGCCGAAAATTATCTTAACGCCCCGGAATGCACCATCCCATAGAAGGTGAAGGTGAGCGCTCCCCAAGCGACACATTTTCGGTTTTTAAATGCGGCGTTTTTTCCGAATACGTCGGGTTTTCGTTCGGCCACGCCCCCCCCATTTCTGTCGCGCGCATGCCGGCCCCGATGCGCCACAATCCGATCGCGTGCGCCAAAAACCCGGGGCAATTCAAGTACAAGCGGCGCAAATCGGAAATATTCGGGTAACACGTCGGGAAAACGCGAATCGGGCCCTTAGTAAATGACCCCCAATGTGTGGAGGCAGCTATAAAGACAACATGTGGAGGCTTCTATGGAGACAATTTAATTTGGATAGTGCCTGTATGTGGCAGTCCAAAAAAGTTTTCAAACCAGAGGAGCAGGTAGGTGGCCCTCCAGAAAAATTAAATAGATTGAGTGCCTGTATGTGGCACTCCCAAAAATTGTTTAAAACAGAGGACCAGGTAGGTGGCCCTCCAGAAATATTAAATACATAGAGTACTATAGCTAGAGCCAGTTGGCCCTGCCAAAAAATATCCAGTTTCCTCTCTTTAGTGTACAAGGAGGAGGAGAAGGAGGAAAATGAGGAGGAGGAGTGCATAAATTATTCAGGTTGAGCTTCCTTCACCTGGTGGAGAATGAAAATCCGGAGAAATCCAGGCTTTATTCATATTGATAAGGCGTGTACGCTTATCGGTGATGATGCCACCAGCTGCACTGAAAACCCGCTCGGACAACACGCTAGTGGCAGGGCAGGCAAGAACCTCCAAGGCGTACAGCGCCAGTTCGTGCCACATGTCCAGCTTTGAAACCCAGTAGTTGTAGGGAGCTGTGTGATCTTTTAGGACGATGGTATGGTCATCTACGCACTCCCTCACCATCTTTCTGTAAAGATCAGCCCTACTCTGCCGAGACTGGGGACAGGTGACAGTGTCTTGCTGGGGTGACATAAAACTGGCAAAGGCCTTGTAAAGCATACCCCTGCCAGTGCTGGACAAGCTGCCTGCTCGCCTACTCTCCCTCGCTACTTGTCCCGCAGAAGTACGCCCTCTGCCGCTAGCGCTGTCAGAAGGGAAATACTGTTTCAGCTTGTGCACCAGGGCCAGCTGGTATTCATGCATTCTCACACTCCTTTCCTCTCCAGGGATGAGAGTGGAAAGATTTTGCTTGTACCTTGGATCCAGGAGAGTGAATACCCAGTAATCGGTGCTGGAATAAATTCATTGAACGCGAGGGTCACGGGATAGGCAGCCTAGCATGAAATCTGCCATATGCGCCAGAGTCCCAACGCGCAAGAATTCACTCCCCTCACTGGCCTGACTGCCCATTTCCTCCTCCTCCAACTCCTCCAACTCCTCTTCTTCTGCCCATACACGCTGAACAGAGAAGGACTGAACAATGCTCCCCTCTTCTGTCTCGCCAACATTCTCCTCCTCTTTCTCCTCATACTCCTCCACCTCCTCCGATATGCGCTGAGAAACAGACCTGAGGGTGCTTTGGCTATCAACAAGGGAATCTTCTTCCCCCGTCTCCTGTGACGAGCGCAAAACTTCCGACTTCATGCTGACCAGAGAGTTTTTCAACAGGCCAAGCAGCGGAATGGTGAGGCTGATGATGACGGCATCGCCACTGACCATCTGTGTTGACTCCTCAAAGTTACTCAGCACCTGACAGATATCAGACATCCATGTCCACTCCTCATTGTAGACTTGAGGAAGCTGACTGACCTGACTACCAGTTCTGTTGGAAGTTGACATCTGGCAGTCTACAATTGCTCTGCGCTGCTAGTAAACATGTTTAATGTTGAATTCCACCTCGTGGGCACGTCGCACAATAGTCGGTGAGTGGGCAGTTGGAGGCGGCGCTGCGCTGCCCTGAGAGTGGCAGCATCTGTGCTGTCCTTCCTGAAATGCGAACAGATGCGGCGCACCTTCGTGAGCAAATCAGACAGATTGGGGTATGTCATGAGGAACCACTGAGCTATGAGATTTAACACATGGGCCAGGCATGGCATATGGGTCAGTCTGCCGAGTTGCAGAGCCTCCACCAGGTTACGGCCGTTGTCACACACAACACTTAAGGTTCAGCGGTGCCAGTCACAGATCAGTCTGCGCCGTGATGCCCTGTAATAGCTCTTGGGCGGTGTGCCTTTTATCGCCTAGGCTCAGCAGTTTGAGCACCGCTTGCTTTCGCTTAGTGACGGCACTGCTGCTGTGCCTAGAGCTACCGACTGATGGCGCCATGCCCATGCATGGTAATTCGGAGGAGGAGGTGGAGGAGGGGTGGGAGGAGGAGGAGGCATAGTAGGCCTGAGAGACCTGGACCGAGGTAGGCCCCGCAATCCTCGGCGTCGGCAGTATATGACCAGCCCCAGGGTCAGACTCGGTCCCAGCCTCCACCAAGTTAACCCAATGTGCCGTCAGCGATACATAGTGGCCCTGCCCGGCAGCACTCGTCCACATGTCCTTGGTCAGGTGGACCCTGTCAGAAACGGCGTTGGTCAGGGCACGGATGATGTTGTCTGACACGTGCTGGTGCAGGGCTGGGAGGGCACATCGGGAAAAGTAGTGGCGGCTGGTGACCGAATATCGAGGGGCGGCCGCTGCGATGAGGTTGCGAAAGGTCTCGGTCTCTACCAGCCTATAGGACAGCATCTCCAGGCTAAGTAATCTGGAGATGTGGACGTTGAGGGCTTGGGCGTGTGGGTGGGTTGCACTATACTTCCTTTTGCGCTCCAGCGTCTGGGGTGTGTAAAGCTGAACGCTGCGAATGTAGACATTGTTGGATGCTGTGGAGGATCGTGGAGGCGAAGATGTGGTTTTCACACGGGAGGTGACTAGCAGAGGCAGCAGATGACACAGGGGAAGGAGCAGTGGTGTGCCCGGCCGGAGGTGAATGGGCTTGGTGCCATTGAGTGGGGTGTTTAGCATTCATATGCCTGCGCATACTGGTGGTAGTTAAGCTAGTAGTGGTGGAACCCCTGCTGATCTTGGTGTGGCACAGGTTGCACACCACAGTCCGTCGGTCATCCTGTGTTTCTTTAAAGAACCTCCAGACTTCAGAAAATCTAGCCCTCACCACGCTTGACTACGTGAAACATTTGGCGCTGATGCACCAGCTCTGGCCCTGCCTCTCCATCTGGCACCACCACTGCCTCTTCCAACCTGTTCTCGCCGAGGACTCGCCTCCGCCTCAGAAGCACTGTGTTCACCCGGGCTATCAACCCAGCTTGGGTCTGTCACTTCATCATCCTCCGATCCCTCAGTCTGCTCCCCCCTTGGACTTCCTGCCCTGACAACAACTTCACCACTGTCTGAAAACTGTGTCTCCTCATCGTCTGACACCTCTTTACAAACTTCTCCCACTACGTCAACAATGTCATCATCACCCACAGACTGTGACCGGTGGAAAACCTGGGCATCGGAAAAGAGCTCAGCAGCAACCGGACAAGTGGTTTGTGACTCTGGGAAGGGTCCAGAAAACAGTTCCTCAGAGTATGCCGGTTCAAATGCCACATTTTGCTGGGAGGGGGCAGACTGGGGGGAAGGAGGCTGAGGTGGAGGAGCTGGAGGAGTGCTGATTTTGGTGACATGGGTGGACTGAGTGGAAGACTGACTGGTAGACAAATGGCTAGAAGCATTGTCCGCAATCCACAACATCACCTGTTCGCACTGTTCTGGCCCCAACAGTGCTCTACCACGAGTCCCTGTAACTTGAGACATGAACCTAGGGAGTGTAGCTCTGCGGCATTCCCCTGCTCCCTCATCAGCAGGTGGTGTGTCATCCTGCCCAGGACCACAGCCTCTGACCCCTGCAGTAGTTGGATGCCCACGTCCACGCCCTCGTCCTCTACCCCTAGCCCTCGGGTTCAACATTTTCAAAATTAAAGTGTAAACTGTAAATTTTTTTGGATTTTTTTGTGTGTGTTTTTTGTGGTTTTTTTTTATAAAATTATGCTATCCTATTGATATGGCTAGTTTCTAGCCTACTCTAACAGCACACTGCTGTGCCTGTGCAAAAAAAATAAAAGTAAAAAAAAAATCAGCAGACTGTGCCTAATTCAATCAAACCCCTAATAAATTGTCCCACTTAGGTGTTTGAGATGTGTGTGTGTCACTAAGAGCTAAATAGAACGTTCCCAAGTCTCTCTGCAAATTCCTCACAATATGGTACTAGCTGCACTACTAGTGCCATCAAGGCCAACCACAAGCAAACAAAAAAATATATATATAACGCTATTCTAGCCCTAACAAGGGCTGTTGGGTTCTTGCAGACTCACTCCTGCCTAAGTGTAATCTAATATAACACCCTAACGCTATCCCTGCAGCAGCAGCAACTCTCTCCCTAACGGCATCCAGACAGAGAATGATGAGAGCAGCGCGGGCAGGGTCTAGTCTATTCCAGGGTCACCTGATCAGGCCAGCCAACCACTGCTATCGACGTGTAAGGGTACCACATCATGCTGGGTGGAGTGCAGAGTCTCCTGGCTTGTGATTGGCTCTGTTTCTGGCCGCCAAAAATCAAAAGGGCGGGAGATGCCATTTTCTCGAGCTGGCAAATTACTCGTCCGAGCAACGAGCAGTTTCGATTACGCTAATGCTTGAACGAGCATCAAGCTCAGACGAGTGTGTTCGCTCATCTCTAGTCCCAACCTTTTATGCGGCACGATGTCAAATGCCCTTGAAAAGTCCAGATGTACAACATCCACAGCATCCTCCAGATCCAGTCTGTAACTTACTTCCTCGTAGAAGCCAATCAGATTAGTCTGGCAGGACCGATCTCTCATAAACCCATGTTGATGCTGGGTTTTAAGGTTATGCCCAGTGAGATACTCCACGATAACATCTCTAACTAACCCCTCAAATTTGTTTTCCCCACCACAGAAGTTAGACCTCAGGGAATCTTCAAATATTAAAAATAACGGTCTGTCTATCACGGTACATAGTTCATGTAGAACCTGGGTGTGTATGCCATCTGGCCCTGGTGATTTATCTATCTTAGTAGTTGTGAGGCGGCGCCGTACCTCTACCTGGGTTAAACTGTTGACATTCCAAAGAGAATTTACATCATTCCTCATCGTGTCTTCCACCAGGGGATTTTCCTTAGTAAAGATATTCGAGAAGGCAACATTCAGTAGATTGGCCCTGTCCTCATCTCCTTCCACCATGACCCCCATGTTACTCCTCAGAGGGCCCACACTCTCTGTTTTTAGTTTCTTATCATTTATATACTTGAAAAATAATTTGGGATCATTTTTGCTCTCCCTGGCAATATTTCTCTCAGTCTCTATTTTTGCAGCCTTTATCTGCTTTTTACAGGATTTAATTTCCTCTCTATAATCCTGTAATGCCTCATAGCTACCTTCACATTTAGCACCTTAAACGCCTTATCTTTCTCGCTTATTGCTTTCCTTACAAGACTAGTTAGCCACATTGGCTTTTTCTTGCTCCTCTTATGCTTTTTCCCTTATGGTATGTTTTTCTCACAGGATTTTTTTAGAATATATGAGAAAAAATCCCTTTTTTTGGGGGGGGGGGGGGCTTTTGTCTTTGAGAACATTGTCCGAGTTTATGCCTATAAGGTCTTCCTCTAGTTGCCCTCCTGAAGTTTAGAGTGTTGGTTGCCCCTCCAGTAACTCTCATAGTAAAGCGTAATACAAATTCAATGATATTATGATCACTATTACCGTGGCTCCTCTCCAACCTGTAATTTTGATACCCTGTCAGGTGTGTTGGTTAGCCAACCTCTTGTTGGCTACAGGACTAGTTGCAACAGGTAATTGTCTTTTGTTGTCGACACAAACCTGCTACCTTTGAAGGACCTACAGGTTTTTCCCTCCCAGTCAATTTCAGGGTAGTTGAAGTCCCCCATAATAAGTACTTCTCTGTGCTTTGAAGCCACATCCGTTTCACTTATCAGCATTTCCTCTGCTTCCTCCATTATATTTGGAGCCTTATAACAAACCCCTAGTAATATTTTATTATTCTTTTTCCCTCCCCTTATCTCCACCCATAGGGACTCCACATTTTCATTTGCGTCACCGATGTCATCTCGCAGGATGGGCTTGAGGAAAGAATTCACATATAAACAATGGACTATGACTCTTCCAGCTCTTTATTTACACTGTCTTTTTGCCCTGCACAAGTGTAGTTGCCCTCCCCCCAAGTCTCTAGTTTAAACACTCCTCCAACCTTCTAGCCATTCCCCCAAAACAGCTGCACCCTCCATATTGAGGTGCAGCCCATCTCTATTGCAGAGCCTCTAGCCATTTTTTTAATTCAAGAAAGCTTTATTGCAGTAAATATGAATACATAAGTCAATATACCGATGACCATAGCTTCCATTTCAAATGCAACAAGATAACAAGTTGGCAAAAACATACAAGGGAAAGAAACAGTATTGAGAAAATGACACCACAACTCATGTAGTCGAAGAGAGTCTTGTGGCTAAAGATTAAAACATATACATAACTACTTTCTAAATTTACAACAGGGCTCCCTTATCCTACTAAAAGATTTGTAAGTTCTATTCACCCAACTTACTAATTCTTCTAACCTTCAGATGGGATCTACTATACTTATCCATTCCTGAATTGAAGGTGGATCTTTACTAAGCCAATGAAGGTATTTGGCCGCTTGTATCAAGATTGTGACTGTGCAATTAGCTCTCGGAGTCCAGGATGAGTTTGGTAGCAACAACAACAGACTCCGGGGTAAACACAAACCTCATACCCGTGATCTGGTTGACCATACATTGTAATTCTGCTCATTGACCATACATTGTACTTCTTGGTTATACCTCTCTGAGGCATAGGACCATCAAATCATAGCAAGGGTATTTTATACCATACTGTGTTAAAGGTGCACCAAAAAAAGTGGTGCACTCTATCAAAGCAGAGCAGAGGGCACCAGATTCATGAAGAACACAAAGCTGAATCTAATATAATGTATAAAGAGGTCAGCAACACTAAACAACCTTGTGCTCAGCCTACACCATTTGCCAAAACATCAATACTACATATCAAAGAACAGAAGCAAAAAAATAATTGTACAGGCGAGCTAGAATTTATTAATATATTTTATTTTATGTCCCAGGTGCCCCTGCAACCCACATCTCGGGTCGCAGATGCACCTGTGTGCCCCCATGTAGCGGCTCCCTACGACTTTTACCTCTCTGCTATCCAGTGGCTTCTGCTGTTGTCCAGAGTGCATGTCCCTACCTCCAAGGATGCGTGGGCGCCTACTCTGTGAGATTTAAAGGGCCAACACGCCGCTAATTGGCGCTGGCCGGCCGATGACCTGTTAAATAGCTGGTCTTTTCCTATGATCCCTGACAGAATATTGTGCCTCATAGCCCTAGAGAAAGCTTCCTATTGTGATTCCTGTGTATTTAGCTTTGTGTACTCCAGCTACGTTTCTGAGCTCTATTCTCTTCTGCCTCGAACTTGTGCTAAGTCCCTGACTCTGATCATTTGCCATCTGTCCTGACATTCTGACTTACCACAACTCTGATTACCTGGTTTATTTCCACACTTTAGCCTTTCTTACTTTCTTGGAATGAAGCAGCCTTTGCCACCATCTATAGGAAAGGACTGTCAAGGCATATCAAAGACATGCTGTCTGCTTGAGATCTGCCATCTTCTCTGAGTGACCTCCAGTGAACATCCAGTTCTCAGAGCACCTGGAGGAGCAGCGCCTAGAACACACGATCAGGACCCGTTGTCTGCCCCTCTTGAACATGCCTGTCCTACTAGTGCTTCTGCCTTCTCAGATTCCGTTTCTGCAGGAAACTTTGTGGATGCTGCCCTGGTCTCCCAGAATCTGCTTCCTGTGGTCCGTTTCGAGAAGCCGTGGGTCATCTCATCTATCAATAGACAGATCCTCCGCGATACGGTCTGGTACTGCACAGAGCCTCTGTATCTGAAAATTTGGGAATTGCACAAGTAGAGACTGTAGTTTTATGTGTTACCTTGGTCTACATCTTCTGTTCTGCTGGGACTTCCATGGTTGCAACATCCTGCTCCTGTACTCAACTGGCGGACTTGGAAAGTTTGTCGCTGGGGACCAGAATGCCAGTCACTCTGTTTGGTGGCCCTTCATCCCGTGTCCACCACGGTGCCTCCAGTGTCCAACAAGCCAATGGTGGGTCGCCCCACTTCATATATGGACCTTTTGGATGTTTTCTCGGAAAAGCAAGGGGAGATTCTGGCTCCCCACTGATCCTACGACTGCCCTATAGAACTGTTGCTGGGACGGGTGTACCCACTTTATGTGCCTGAAACTCAGGCATTCTCAGCCTATGTGAAGGAGAATCTGCAGAAGTGGTTCTTAAGCAAGACCTCTTATCCTGCCAGTGCTGGTTTCTTCTTTGTGGACGGTTCACTCCATCCATGTATTTACTATCACGGCCTTAACAAGAAGAACCACTACCCACTGCCTCTGATCACGGAACTCTTTGATGGCCTATGTGGAGCCAAGGTGTTCACCAAATTGGACCTATGTGGGGCGAAGGCGATAAATGGAAGACCCCCTTCAATACTCATGATCGACACTTGAGTATTTGGAGTATCTTGTCAAGCCATTTGGTCTCTGTATTGCACCAGCCATATTCCAGGAGTTTGTCAAAAACATTTTCAGAGACTTGCTATATACATTTTTCGTGGTCTACCTGGACAATATCTACGTGTTCTCTATGGATCTCGAGTCCCATCAGGTTCATGTACAACAAGTTTTCAGGCACCTAAGGGCCAATCGCCTATATGTCAAGCTTTAGAAGTGTCGATTCCACCAAAAGAGTCTTCCATTTCTCGAGTATATCATCTCTGACAAGGGAATACAGATAGATTCCACTAAATTGTCTGTGGTCCCTCAGTGGCCTTGCCCAGTGAAACTTTGTGCCATCCAGAGATTCCTGGGCCTTGCTAATTACTACTGGCAGTTTATACCACATTTTTCCTCCCTCATGTCTCCCATTGTGGCGCTGACCAAGAAAAACACCAATCCTAAGCTGTGGCCCCTAGGTTTCTCCTAGCTGAAGTCTGCCTTTGCTTCTACTCACTTGGCCTGATCCAGAGAAACCATTCCTGCTAGAGGTTGACGCCTCCTTAGTGGGAGCTGGAGCCATTTTCATCCAGAAAGGGCTCGAGTGCTGACTTTGTGGCTTACATCCTTGCTGGTGGTGGTTCAGTGGGTCCACCGCCACCCACCCTGACATTTGATATCCAAAGAAACATGACATAGAAACAACTAAAAATGGGGCTCAATATTAGACCACCAATTTTTAAATATACAAAGCCTTGCAGAAAAAATACTTGGCCTGCTAATGGTTAAACCCAAACAAATCCCTCCATGTTAGAAATAAGGAGCAGTATCACATCATGGTAAAAAGTGCATTAGTGCAATTATCAAGTGGAATACATATCTAGGTGCAAGTAATACTTTACCAAGGAATACTTTATCAAAGTAGTGAAAAAGAGAGATTGTAGGTAGTGGGCACTGAGCCCCATGCATATCCCTGCTCCTCTGGCTGCTTCCTCAGGAGAAAACTGGGATAGCAGGATCCCAGAATTCAAACTAGACACTGGGGGGACGTCCCACCCACGAGCATGTGTTACATAATGAGAGTACACAAAACAGGCTACAAAAAGATGGCTGTCAATTTGCGCATGCGCAAACTTTATTGCACGTGCCATATTGGCCATTTTTATTCATAAGTTTATGTAAAATCCTGTCCACAGGCTTACGCCTAAAACCTGAGCTCTGTACTTGTGTGGCCTCTGAAAACCACAGGTCCTTTGGGGACTAACGGTGTCTAAACAGTGACACCTAGACGTCATACACTAGAGCAGTGATGACTAACCTATGGCACTGGTGCCAGAGATGGCACTCGGAGCCCTTTCTGTGGGCACTCAGGCCATCACCAGAGATGACTCCCGGTATCTTCCTGCAGTCCCAGACAGTCCAGGACTTGCTGTGCACAGAGGTATTTTAAAGTGACAGCTCTACCTGGGACTATTTTCTGCTTTATTGGTGTCCTCAGGGTGCTGGTATCAATGAAAACTGTGAGAGTATAAATCACAAATTAAATTTCTGTGTTGGCACTTTGCGATAAATAAGCGGGTCTTTGTTGTAGTTTGGGCACTCGGTCTCTAAAAGGTTTGCCATCACTGCACTAGAGTAAGCCCGCAAGATGTTGTAAGCCCGCATGTATGTCATATGTCTATGATTATGTCACCTAGGTGACGTGTCCTTGGACAAATTTCAGGCTTTGGTGCAAGAAATGGATTAAGTTGGTTTAAGGGCGATAGCTACCAACTGTATTGTATTGTATATTGTAATGTACTTAGGTTAATAGCAACCAAGCTGCCACCTCCACACTCTGTAATTCTGCCACTCTGTGGCTTCCCATGTTTCCGCCAGCTAAAGAATTTGTCATTGTGCCACTCTCTGACCTTATGCTGCTGATGCTGCCACCTTTGCACCTCTTTTTAAGCAAAGGCATAATATTTTCAGGAAAATTGTAATGTATTATGCATGTGTCATCTCTCATTTCAAGCATCTAATTCATTTCAAGCTTCAAATTAATTTCAAGCTTCAGATTAATTTCAAGCTTCAAATTAATTTCAAGCTTCAAATTCATTTCAAGCCTCAAATTCATTTCAAGCCTCAAATTCATTTCAAGCCTCACATTTATTTCAAGCCTCAAATTCATTTCAAGCATCAAATTCATTTCCAGCCTCAAATTAATTTCAAGCCTCAAATTAATTTCAAGCCTTAAATTCATGTCAAGACTCAAATTCCTTTGAAGCCTCAGATTCATTTCAAGCCTCAAATTAATTTCAAGCCTCAAATTAATTTCAAGCCTTAAATTAATTTCAATACTCAAATTCATGTCAAGACCTCCAAATTCATTTCAGTCTCTAGATTGCAGTTCAGTCTTGCCTCCCGATTATGTTTCTAGCCATAAACTTATTTCAAGCCTCAAATTCATTTCAAGCCTCAGATTCATTTCTGGCCTCAAATTAATTTCAAGCCTCAAATTAATTTCAAGCCTTAAATTAATTTCAATACTCAAATTCATGTCAAGACTCAAATTCATTTCAAGCCTCAGATTCATTTCAAGCCTCCGATTATTTTCTAGCCATAAACTTATTTCAAGCCTCAAATTCATTTCAAGCCTCAGATTCATTTCTGGCCTCAAATTAATTTCAAGCCTCTGAGTTTAAGCGGAAAAGAATCTGAGGCTTGAAATGAGCCTTAGCATTGAAATGAATTTGAGGATGAAATTAATTGAGGCTTGAAATGAATTTGAGGCTGGAATGAACTGAGCGTTGAAATGAATTTGAGCTAAAATGAATCTGAGGCTTGAAATGAATTTGAGGCTTGAAATGAATTTGAGGCTTGAAATGAGTTTAAGGCTTGAAATGAATTTAAGGCTGGAAATGATTTTGAGGCTTGCAATGAATTTGAGGCTTGAATTAAATGTGAGGCTTGAAATAAATTGAGGCTTGAAATAAATTTGAGGCTGGAATGAAATTGAGGTTAAAATGAATCTGAGGCTTGAAATGAATCTGAGGCTTGAAATGATTCAGAGGCTTGAAATGAATCTGAGGCTTGAATTGAATTTGAGGATTAATAATTTGAGCTTGAATTGAAATTAATTTGAGGCTGAAAATGAATCGAGACTCGAAATTAATCTAGGTTGAAATGATTTTGAGGCTTGAAATTAATTTGAGGCTTGAAATGAGTTTAGGCTGGAATATTTATGCTGGAAATGATTTTGAGGCTTGAAATGAATTTGAGGCTTGAAATGAATTTGAGTCTGAAATGAGTTTAAGTGCTAGAAAATAATCTGAGGCTTGAATTATCTGAGGAGTGAAATTAATTCGAGGATTGAAATTAATTTGGGTTAAAGAGTTTTGGAGGCTTGCAACTAATTTGAGGCTTGAAACTATTGAGGATTGAATGAATTTGAGGTTGTTAAATAATTGAGGCTTGAATGATTTGTGGCTTGAAATGAGATTAAGAGCTTGAAATGAATTTCAGGCTTGTGAATCTGAGGCTTGATTAATTTGAGTCTACACATGAATTGAGGCTTGAATAATTTAAGGCTTGAATTAATTTGAGGCTTGAAATTAATTTGAGGCTTAAACCGAGTTTGAGGCTTAAACTAATTTGAGGCTTTAACTAATTTGAGGTTGAAATAATTTGAGGTTTGAAATGACTTTTGAGGCTTGAAATGAATTGTGCTTGAAATGAATTTAAGGCTTGAAATGAAATTTGAGGCTTGAAATGAATTTGAGGCTTGAATGACTTTCAGGTGAATGAAACTGAGGCTTGAAATGAATTTGAGTCTACACATGAATTTGAGGCTTGAAATGATTTTGAGGCTTGAAATAAGTTTATGGCTAGAAATAATCGGAGGCTTGAAATGAATCTGAGGCTTGAAATGAATTTGAGTCTGACATGAATTTGAGTATTGAAATTAATTTAAGGCTTGAAATGAATCTGAGGCTTCAATGAATTTGAGTCTTGACTGAATTTGAGTCTTGACATGAATTTAAGGCTTGAAATTAATCTAGGCTTGATGAATTTGAGGCTTGAAATAAATGTAGGCTTGAAATAATTTGAGCTTGAAATGAATTTGATGCTAAAGAATTGAGGCTTGAAATGAATTTGAAGCTTGAAATAATTTGAGCTTTTTTGCTAAATTTCTAGTATTGAGTGATTTGGTGATAGTTTGTGATGCTTGAGAGTAGCTTATTTGGAAGTTTAATGATGGCTATAAGTGTTCTGACTTAATTGATGATAATAGTGAAAATTTGAATGAATTGATGCTTGAAATGAAGATACACATATAATACATTACTTTTCTGAAATATTATGCCTTTTGCTAAAAAGAGTGCAAATGTGGCAGCATCAGCAGCATGTCAGAGAGTGGCACAATGACAATTCTTTAGCTGGCGAAAACATGGGAAGCCACAGATGGCAGAATTACAGAGTGTGGAGGTGGCAGCTTTGGTTGATATTAACCTAAGTACATTACAATATACAATACAATACGTTGGTAGCTATCGCCTTACCAACTTAATCCATTTTTCTTGCACCAAAGCCTGAAATTTGTCCAAGGACACGTCACCTAGGTGACATAATCATAGACCTATGACATACATGCGGCTTACAACATCTTGCGGGCTTACCTAGTGCAGTGATGGCAAACTTTTAGAGACCGAGTGCCCAAACTACACAAAGACCTGCTTATTTATCGCAAAGTGCCAACACAGAAATTTAATTTGTGATTTATACTCTCACAGTTTCATTGATACCAGCACCCTGAGGACACCAATAAAGCAGAAATAGTCCCAGGTAGAGCTGGTCACTTTAAAATACCTCTGTGCACACAAGTCCTGGACTGTCTGGACTGCAGAAGATACCGGGAGTCATCTCTGGTGATGGCCTGAGTGCCCACAGAAAGGGCTCCAGTGCCATCTCTGGCACCAGTGCCATAGGTTAGTCATCACGCTCTAGTGTATGACGTCTAGGTGTCACTGTTTAGACACCGTTAGTCCCAAAGGACCTGTGGTTTTCAGAGGCCACACAAGTACAGAGCTCAGGTTTTAGGCGTAAGCCTGTGACAGGATTTTTACATAAACTTATGAATAAACATGGCCAATATGGCACGTGCAATAAAGTTTGCGCATGCGCAATTGACACCATCTTTTTGTAGCCTTTTTGTGTACTCTCATTAGTAACACAGGCTGGTGGGTGGGCGAGTCCCCCCAGTGTCTATTTTGAATTCTGGATCCTCTATCCCAGTTTTCTCCTCGAGAGAAGCACCAGAGGAGCAGGGATATGCATGGGGCTCAGTGCCCACTACCTACAATCTCTCTTTTCACTACTTTGATAAAGTATTCCTTGGTAAAGTATTACTTGCACCTAGATATGTATTCCACTTGATAATTGACTAATGCACTTTTTACCATGATGTGATACTGCTCCTTATTCTAAATGGAGGGATTTGTTTGGGTTTAACCATTAGCAGGCCAAGTATTTTTTCTGCAAGCTTTGTATATTTAAAAATTGGTGGTCTAATATTGAACCCCATTTTTAGTTGTTTTATGTCATGTTTCTTGGATATCAAAGTCATGTTGGGGGTGGCGTGGACCGGCAGGACTAACCACACACACACCAGCAAGGATGTAAGCCACAAAGTCAGCACTCGAGCCCTTTCCTGGATGAAATGGCTCCAGCCTCCCACTAAGGAGGCGTCAACCTCTAGCAGGAATGGTTTCTCTTGATCAGGCCAAGTGAGTAGAAGCAAGGCAGACTTCAGCTAGGAGAAACCTAGGGGCCACAGCTTAGGATTGTGTTTTTTCTGGTCAGCGCCACAATGGGAGACATGAGGAGGAAAAATGTTGTATAAACTGCCAGTAGTAATTAGCAAGGCCCAGAATCTGGATGGCACAAAGTTTCACTGGCAAGGCCATTGAGGGACCACAGACAATTTAGTGGAATCTATCTGTATTCCCTGTCAGAGATGATATACTCGAGAAATGGAAAACTCTTTTGGTGGAATCGACACTTCTAAAGCTTGACATATGCGATGGCCCTTAGGTGCCTGAAAACTTGTTGTACATGAACTGATGGGACTCGAGATCCATAGAGAACACGTAGATATTGTCCAGGTAGACCACGAAAAATGTATATAGCAAGTCTCTGAAATTTTTTGACAACACCCTGGAATATGGCTGGTGCAATACAGAGACCAAAGGCTTGACAAGATACTCCAAATACTCAAGTGCGCTCATGAGTTTTAGGGGGTCTTCCTTTATCGCCTTCGCCCACATAGGTCCAATTTGGTGAACACCTTGGCTCCACATAGGCCATCAAAGAGTTCCGTGATCAGAGGCATGGGGTAGTGGTTCTTCTTGTTAAGGCCGCGATAGTAAATACATGGATGGAGTGAACCGTCCACAAAGAAGAAACCAGCACTGGCAGATAAGAGGTCTTGCTAAGAACCACTCTCTGCAGATTCTCCTTCACATAGGCTGAGAATGCCTAGTTTCAGGCACATAAAGTGGGTACAACCCGTCCCAGCAACAGTTCTATAGGGCAGTCGTAGGATCAGTGGGGAGCAGAATCTCCCCTTGCTTTCCGAGAAAATCCAAAAGGTCCTATATAAGTGGGGCGACCCACCAGTGGCTTGTTGGACACTGGAGGCACCGTGGTGGACACGGGATGAAGGGCCACCAAACAGAGTGACGGCATTCTGGTCCCGCGACACAAACTTTCCAAGTCCGCCAGTTGAGTACAGAGCAGATGTTGCAACCATGGAGTCCCAGCAGAACAGAAATGTAGACCAAGGTAAACACATAAAACTACAGTCTCTACTGTGCAATTCCCAAATTTTCAGATACAGAGGCTCTGTGCAGTAAGACGTATCGCGGAGGATCTGTCTATTGATAGATGGATGACCCCACTGCTTCTCGAAAGGCCCCAACAGATTCTGGGAGACCAGGGCAGCATCCACAAAGTTTCCTGCAGAAACGAATCTGAGAAGGCAGAAGCACTAGTGGACAGGCATTTTCAAGAGGGGCAGACAACGGGTCCTGATCGTGTGTGTTCTAGGCGCTGCTCCTCCAGGTGCTCTGGAACGGGATGTTCACTGGAGGTCACTCAGGAAGTGGCAGATCTCAAGCAGACAGCATGTCTTGATATCTTGACAGTCCTTTCCTATAGAGGTGGCAAAGGCTGCTTCATTCCAAGAAGTAAGAAAGGCTAAAGTGTGGAAATAAACCAGGTAATCAGAGTTGGGGTAAGTCAGAATGTCAGGACAGATGGCAAATGATCAGAGTCGGGACTAGCACAAGTTTCGAGGCAGAAGAGAATAGAGCTCAGAAACGTAGCTGGAGTACACAAAGCTAATACACAGGATCACAATAGAGCTCTCTCTAGGCTATGAAGCACAATATTCTGTCAGGGATCATAGGAAAGACCACCAGCTATTTAACGTCATGGCCGGCCAGCGCCAATTAGCGGCGTGTTGGCCCTTTAAATCTCACAGAGTAGGGGCGCCCACCTCACCTTGGAGTAGGGACATGCACTCTGACAACAGCAGAAGCCACTGGATAGCAGAGAGGTAAAAGTCGTAGGGAGCCGCTACATGGGGGCACACAGGTGCATCTGCGACCCGAGATGTGGGTTGCAGGGGCACCGGGACATAAAATAAAATATATAATAAATTCTAGCTCGCCTGACAATTATTTTTTTGCTTCTGTTCTTTGATATGTAGTTTTATGTTTTGGCAAATGGTGTAGGCTGAGCACAAGGTTGTTTAGTGTTGCTGACCTCTTTAT
The DNA here is from genome assembly GCA_019512145.1 of Engystomops pustulosus. Classification (NCBI taxonomy): domain Eukaryota; kingdom Metazoa; phylum Chordata; class Amphibia; order Anura; family Leptodactylidae; genus Engystomops; species Engystomops pustulosus. The sequence goes on along the minus strand of WNYA01000146.1, from coordinate 240,386 downwards.
ACATTATATTAGATCCAGCTTTGTGTTCTTCATGAATCTGGTGCCCTCTGCTCTGCTTTGATAGAGTGCACCACTTTTTTTGGTGCACCTTAACACAGTATGGTATAAAATACCCTTGCTATGATTTGATGGTCTATGCCCAGAGAGGTATAACCAAGAAGTACAATGTATGGTCAATGAGCAAATTACAATGTATGCAACCAGATCACGGGTATGAGGTTTGTGTTACCCCGGAGTCTGTTGTTGTTTGCTACCAAACTCATCCTGGACTCCGAGAGCTAATTGCACAGTTCACAATCTTGATACAAGCGGCCAAATACCTTCATTGGCTTAGTAAAGATCCACCTTCTATTCAGATGGATAGTATATTAATCCCATCTGAAGGTTAGAAAATTAGTAAGTTGGTGAATAGAACTTACAAATCTTTTAGTAGGATAAGGAGCCCTGTTGTAAATTTAGAAAGTAGTTATGTAATGTTTTAATCTTTAGCCACAAGACTCTCTTCGACTACTGAGTTGTGGTGTCATTTTCTCAATCCTGGTTTCTTTCCCTTGTATGTTTTTGCCAACTTGTTTTTGTTGCATTTGAAATGGAGCTATGGTCATCGGTATATTGACTTAGTATTGTATTCATTTTACTGCAATAAAGCTTCTTGAATTAAAAAAAATGGCTAGAGGCTCTGCAATAAGATGGCTGCACCCTCAATATGGAGGGTGCAGCTGTTTTGGGGGAATGGCTAGAAGGTTGGAGGAGTGTTTAAACTAGAGACTTGGGGGGAGGGCAACTAACTTGTGCAGGGCAAAAAGACAAGTGTAATAAAGATGCTGAGAGTCATAGTCCATTGTTTATATGTGAATTCTTTCCTCAAGCCCATCCGGCGAGAATGACATCGGTGACGCAAAATGAAAATGTGGAGTCCCTATGGGTGGAGATAAGGGGAGGGAAAAAGAATAATAAAATTACTAGGGGTTTGTTATAGGCTCCAAATATAATGGAGGAGCAGAGGAAATGCTGATAGTGAAACGGATGTGGCTTCAAGCACAAGAAGTCTTATTATGGGGGACTTCAACTACCTGAAAATTGACTGGGAGGGAAAAACCGGCAGGTCTCAAAGGTAGCAGGTTTGTGTCGCACAAAAGACAATTACCTGTTGCAACTAGTCCTGTGTACCAACAAGAGTTGGCTAACCAACACACCTGACAGGTATCAAAATTACAGTTGGAGAGGAGCCACGGTAATAGTGATCATAATATCATTGAATTTGTATTACGCTTTACTATAGAGTTAATGAGCGGGCAACCAACACTCTAAACTTCAGGAGGGCAACTAGAGGAAGTCCTTATAGGCATAACCGGACAATGTTTCTCAAAGACAAAAGCCCCCCCCCCCCCCCCCCAAAAAAGGGATTTTTTCTCATATATTCTAAAAAATACCTGTGAGAAAAACATACCATAAGGGAAAAAGCATAAGGGAGCAAAAAAAGAAAGCCAAGTGGCCTAACTAGTTTGTAGGAAAGCAATAAGCGGAGAAGATAAGGCGTTTAAGGTGCTAAATGTGAAGGTAGCTATGAGGCATTACAGGATTATAGAGAGGAAAATTAAATCCTGTAAAAAGCCAGTAAGCTGCAAAAATAGACTGAAAGAAATATTGCCAGGGAGACAAAAATGATCCCAAATTATTTTTCAGTATATAAATGATAAGAACTAAAAACAGAGAGTGTGGGCCCCTCTGAGAGTAACATGGGGGTCATGGTGGAAGAGATGAGGACAGGGCCAATCTACTGAATGTTGCCTTCTCGAATATCTTTTACTAGGAAAATCCCTGTGGAAGACACGATGAGGAATGATGTAAATTCTCTTTGGAATGTCAACAGTTTAACCCCAGGTAGAGGTACGGCGCCGCCTCACAACTACTAAGATAGATAACATCAACCAGGGCCAGATGGCATACACACCCAGGTTCTACATGAACTAGTACCGTGATAGACGACCGTTATTTTTAATATTTGAAGATTCCCTGAGGTCTAACTTCTGTGGTGGGGAAAAATTGAGGGGTTAGTTAGAGATGTTATCGTGGAGTATCTCACTGGGCATAACCTTAAACCCAGCATCAACATGGGTTTATGAGAGATCGGTCCTGCCAGCACTAATCTGATTGGCTTCTACGAGGAAGTAAGTTACAGACTGGATCTGGCGGATGCTGTGGATGTTGTATATCGGACTTTCAAGGGCATTTGACATCGTGCCGCATAAAAGGTGGGACTAGAGATGAGCGAACACACTCGTCTGAGCTTGATGCTCGTTCAGCATTAGCGTAATCGAAACTGCTCGTTGCTCGGAACGAGTAATTTGCCGCTCGATGAAAAAGGCATCTCCCGCCCTTTTGATTTTTGGCGGCCAGAACAGAGCCAATCACAAGCCAGGAGAACTGCCCTTCCACCCAGCATGACGTGGTACCCTACACGTCGATAGCAGTGGTTGGCTGGCCTGATCAGGTGACCCTGAATAGACTAGACCCTGCCCGCGCTGCTCTATCATTCTCTGTCTGGATCCGTTAGGGAGAGAGTTGCTGCTGCTGCAGGGATAGCGTTAGGTGTGTTATATTAGATTACTCTTAGGCAAGGAGTGAGTTCTACAAGAACCCAACCGCCCTTGTTAGAATTTGCGAGGATACTTGGAGTCGTTCTATTTAGCTCTTAGTGACACACACATCTCAAAACACCTAAGTGGACAAGTTTATGGGGTTTGATGAATTAGGCACAGTCTGCTGATTTTTTTTTTTTACTTTTATTTTTTTTGCACAAAGGCACAGCAGTGTGCTGTTAGAGTAGGACTAGAAACTAGCCATATCAATAGGATAGCATCATTTTATAAAAAAAAACACAAAACACACACAAAAAAATCCAAAAAAATTTACAGTTTACACTTTAATTTTAAAATGTTGAACCCAGGGCTAGGGGTTAGAGGACGAGGGCTGGACGTGGGCTCCACATAGCATGGGTTAGAGGCCGTGGTCTGGCGAGGACTTACACCACTGTTCTGATGAGGGAGCAGGGGAATGCCGCAGAGCTAACTCCCTAGGTTCCTGTCCTCAAGTTACAGGGACTCGTGTAGAGCCTGTTGGGGCCAGACCAGTGCGAACAGTGATGTTGTGGATTGCGGACATGCTTCTAGCCCATTTGTCTACCAATCCAGTCCCTTCCACTCAGTCCCACCCATGTCCCAAAATCAAGCCTCTCCAGCTCGCCACCTCAGCCGCCTTCCCCCTCAGTCCTGCCCTCTCCCAGCAATATGTGCATTTGAACCGGCTACTCGAGGAACTGTTTTCTGGACCCTTCCCCCAAGAGTCAACAAACCACTTTCCGTTGCTGCTGAGCTCTTTTCCGATGCCCCAGGTTTTCCCACCGGTCCACATCTGTGGGTGATGATGACATTGTTGACTAGTGGGGAGAAGTTTGGTAAAGAGGTGTCAGACGAGATGAGACACAAGTTTTTCAGACAGTGGTGAAGTTGTTGTCAGGGCAGAGTCCAAGGGGGGAGCATACTGAGGATCGGAGGATGATGATTGACAGACCCAGCTGGGTTTTGATAGGCCCGGGTGAAGGGCACAGTGCTGCTTCTGAGCGGAGGCAGTCCCTCGCGAGAACAGGTTTGGAGAGCAGTGTGGTGCCAGAATGGAGAGGCACGGTCCAGAGCTGGTGCATCGCGCCAAATGTTTTACGTAGTCAAGCCTCCCGTGGTGAGGGGCTATAGATTTCTGAAGCTGGAGGTTCTTTTAAAGAAACACAGATGACCGACGGAACTGGGTGTGCAACCTGTGCCACACAAAGATCAGCCAGGGGTCCACCACTACTAGCTTAACTACCACCATAAAAGCCAGGCATATGTATAATGGCTAAACACCCCCACTCAATGGCACCAAGCCCATATCACCTCCGGCCGGGCACACCGACTGCTCCTTCCCCTGTGTCCTCTGCTGCCCTCTGCTAAGTCCACCCTCCCGTGCGAAAACCACATCTTCGCCTCCACGATCCTCCACAGCATCCAACAATGTCTACATTCGCAGCATTCAGCTTACACACCCCAGACGCTGGAGCGCAAAAGGAAGTATGTGTCAACCCGACACACTCCAAGCCCTCAACGTCCACATCTCCAGATTACTTAGCCTGGAGATTCTGTCCTATGGCTGGTAGAGACCGAGACCTTTCCCTTTCCGCACCTCATCGCAGCGGCCGCCTCCTCGAATATTCGGTCACCAGCCTCACTACTTTTCCCGATGGCCCCTCCCGCCCTGCACCATCACTTGTCATACACCCTCATCCGTGCCCTTACCACGCCGTTTCTGAACAGGGTCACCTTACCAGGCCCGTGGGACGAGTGCTGCCGGGCGGGCCACTATGGTATCGCTGACGGCCATTGGGTTAACTTTGTGGAGGCTGGGTCGAGTCTGACCCTGGGTGCTGCTCATATACTGCCGACGCCGAGGATTCCGGGGCCTACCTCGGTCCATGGTCTCTCATGCCTACTATGCCTCCTCCTCCTCCACCCTCCTCCACCTCCTCCCCGAATTACCTGCATGGGCATGGCGGCCATCAGTCTAGCTCTAGGCAACAGCATCAGTGCGTCACTAAGCGAAAGCCAAGCGTGCTCAAACACTGCTGGAGCCTAGCGGGGGAGGGGGGGGACACCCGGGGAGGGGGGAAACTGGTGATTTTGCCAGGCCAACTGCTCTAGCTATAGTACTGATGTATTTAATTTTTCTGGAGAGCCACCTACCCGGTCCGCTGTTTTAAGCAATTTTTGGGAGTGCCACATAAGGACTCAATCTATTTAATTTTTTCTGGAGGACCACCACCTGCTCCTCGGTTTGAAAACTTTTTGACTTGCCACATACAGGCACTATCCAATTAAAGTGTTCCATGCAGCCTCCACATGTCCTCTTTTTAGCTGCTCCACACGTTGTCTACATGCTACCTCCACACGCACGCCATAGATGCCCCAAAAGTCGTCCTTAGCTGCCTCTATACATGGTCACCTTATCAAACGAGCTGTGTCAGGCAGCATTTTGGGTTGTTTTCATGGTCCACATCAAACTTTGAACTTTGTTGCCACCCTGCTGGTAATCCACAAAAATATACTGGCCAAAACTTTTATGATTACCGATCTTATTTCAGCGCTTCTTGCGCAATTGTGTAAATTCCCCTCACCCGCATATCCCAAACTTATAAGAACGCTACTACTGTTGATCTTATATAATAAGGTTCTTAGAAGTGCGTTTTGGGAGTAGCCTTAGAGACAGGGGCTTGGATTGGCGAAAAGCTCGCCTGGAGCGGACGCCAGCTCCATCCCAAGATCCAACTAACATAGTTTTAACTGCAGCACCTTTAAACACTACTAGTCAGTGCCTCCAGACATGGTCCCCTTATCAAACAGAGCTGTGTCAGGCTAGAATTTGGGTTGTTTTCAGGATTCCACATCAAATGTTAACTTTTTCGCCACCTGCGTGTAATCCACAAAATATACTGGCAAACTGTTATCATTTACCGATGCCGTATATTATTTCGCGCTCTTGCGCATCTGTTTACATTCCCTCACCCGCCATATCCCAACTTAAAGAACGGTACTACACTGATCTTATTAAAAGGTTCTTAGAAGTGCGTTGGGGAGTAAGCCTAGAGACAGGGGGGCTTGGATTGGCGAAAAGCGCGGCCTGGCCACGGAGCGCCAGCTCCATCCCAAGATCCAACTAACATAGTTTTAACTGCAGCACCTTTAATCTACTAATAGTGAACTGCTACATACATGGTCCCCTTTTCCAACGAAGCCTTGTGTCAGGCAGAATTTTCAGGGTTTCAACCTAGAGAGATCCATGGTGGAACGCGGCCCATCTGTCGGCCGCCATGATGGAAGACCTGAATCGACAAACATAGCAGCGCAATCTGGATGCCCCATACTGTCCGCTCTTAACATGGAACCATTTCGTCTAAAAACAATTAAAAAAGAAACCATATGCTATTCCATTATTCCAGGGTGACATATTTCAAACAACCCGGCCTGCTGTGAAAATTGATAATTTATTTCAGAAAGAAACGGCTGTTCTGACCCCTATGCCCATTTTGGAGTGGGGAGGAGCGAAAGAGACAGGCGCTTGGACAGGCAACAAGCTCGCATGGCAGCGGACCGCCAAGCTCCATCCACGATTAGGAAGCTCAGAGGCACCATTGCATGGCCCCTGCTGTTTCCTGTCCATTTCGCCTCCACGATACTCACAGCGTCCACCAATGTCTCCATGTGCTACTTTACAAACGTCGTATACCACCAGACGCTGGGAGCACGAGAGGAGATGGCAGGCCACATCATCCCGTATCAAACGAGCTGTGTCAGCAGGAAGTTCAGGTGTTTCACGAACATAGTGGAACTGGCCCCCCATTGTCACCATGATGGAGACCTGAAGTTTCAATCATAGAAGCAATATGGTGCCGCCCGTTAGTCACTCTTAATCAGGAAGCTCTTCCATGGCTGCCTTCCCCTGTCGTCCCTTTATCAAGAGCGTATCGGCTCATTTTTCGGGTGTTCACCAGATACGTTAATGGAATTTGGTCAATATGTCGCCACCATTGTGGGTTATCGACTAAATATACGTCAAACCTTTTGTTCAATAGGAAATATTTCAGCGCTTCTTGCTTACTCCTTGGTGTGACACCTGAGTCCATTTAGGGTATGTCGCATGACACTCTTAGCCGATGCCGCTGCATCTGCGTGCCGTCCCCTTAGTGTCAGGGTTCAATTATGGATTGTTAGATGCTATCTAGCTCATCGGTCACTCTAGTCGATGGTCTGCTGTGCCCATATTTTGGGCCGTAATTGTGCGAATTGCAGCCTCAGCGCTCATGCATGTGCCCCTGCTGTTTCTTGTCAATTCCATGGTGTTTCCATCCTTTTTTCGGGGGTTCCCAGGTGTTTGGCCAAGGTTCCTGGTGCAGGACCTTGGTCCCATTGAAAAATGCTCGAGGTCTCCATTGATCAATGGGTGTCGTTATCGAGCACCCACGAGCACTCGAGCATCGGGAGAAAAAGTTCCGTCTCGAACCTAACCCGACCCCGGACCCGAGCATTTTAGTGCTCGCTCATTATCTACCCCACGCGCGGCCAGGACCTCATGCAGCACCCGGTACAATCCTCTAGGGGGCATATCAGGTTCTTATTTCCAGATAGCTTGGTCCTTTTTCCGCCACCTGTGTTGTTTCACTTCCTTCTTCTCTTCTGAGGGAGACGGTGTATGTTTCTTCATTATCCGGTTAGTATCCATGTATGCATGTCTTGCTTGTGGTCTCCTAGTTCTGATTTTCCATCTTTTTAAGTTTCTTTGTTGGGATCTGGTGACACCATTGTGGGAGATGATTTTGTGGTGAGGATCAAAAACCACTGGAGAGCACCATTACCAAAAGCTGTTCCCTTCATTGCCGGTCGTCAGATTTATTAAAATTCCCACTACTGGCATTTCCTGTGGATGTGAGTTTGCAATGTGCCTTCACGATCACCGCTACCTTGGTGGGCAGCTCCAGTGCCGACATGCGGGACTACGACGATGTGTTTTGCATGCTTCAAGGTGTCCTGAGCTATAATAATCCGTTTTCCAGATCATTACCAAAGTCACTGCAATGCCAAAAGCGTATCTGGAATCAGTCCTATGTAGCAAAGATTTTCCTCCGAATGCCGACTTTAGAGCTGATTTCAGATTCTTGTGGCTGAAAGTGATGCAGGGTCAACCATTTGCTATAAGGACTGTTGGTTTCGTTCCTGAGTCATCAGCATATCTGGATCGTTGTCCAAAGGTCCAAGTATGGGCTTGAGAATTTCTTCTTGTGTGACATGAGCAGGTTGTAGGCGGTTTTATTTTCCGAAAAATTCTTTTAAACAGGGCTCCAACTTTATCGGGGGGTATGGGTTCCTGCGAACTCTCCTGAAATTGTGGAATAAGGTGGCTGGATTCTCACCGTTTTGACATTCTTTTGCAAAGGGATGTCGGTGATGGTAGCAAGAAGGACACTAGTCTGAGGTGTCTTTTATGTTCAAAGGTTGTGGCCAAAGTCGCGAAGCACTGCTGCTAGGTCATGCGGTGCTTGTTAGTCACCAGATCAATGTCAAGAACCTATCCGCATTTTATTCAATATCAGTTGTGCACATGTTACAGCCTTAGGCAGTGGTGGGCGCTTGTTTCTGGCGACGGGTCAGTGGCTGAAGGGAGTACCCAACTTGGTCCTGTGTTAGGAACTCCTGATGCATGTCATTAGCTCTGAATTAAAGAAGTGTTAATTCTTTGTCATAGTCTGGACATGCCCAAAAGCTGGGGCACTAGCCAACCGCCTTCTGCCAAGTAGTTGAAAGAAATCCACTTGCACTGTAAGTTGCCCAGTCCACGCATGTTTTGCACTGGGCCCACCCTACCTTTACAGTAATTGAGGGCTGCTATGCTGCCGAGGGCATCAGGTATCCACTGACGGCAGTAAATGACAAGGCCCGGAAGGTTTGAAGTTGATGGGTAAGGAAGGGCTAGAATGGCCAGCTTCCTTTCCTCGGTGAGGTGTCTGGCACCCTGGGAATGCAGTTGTCCAAGAAAACAACTCTGGTTGGCACCATTGTCCTTGTCCTTAGAGACTTGCAGTTGATGGTGTAACAGGAAATGGAGCAGAGAACAGTGAAGCTGGAGTGATAGTAGAGGTGTTGCGCCGCGCAAGCAAAAGGTCGTCCACATACTGCAACAGAGTGACTCCTTGGTTCTCTAGATCCTGCTGTAGAAGTGTCTTCATGGCTTGGGTGAATTGGTTGGGGTTGTTCTTGGGCTCCTGTGTGGGTCCTGGTCCAGGTGAGCTGCTCCCCTGTTGCGTAAATGCAAAAAGGTATCAGCAGCTTCATGTAATGGCACATGAAGAAAGCATTTGCCAGATAATGATGTAAAAAATCGGCTTGAGCAGGACTTCAGAGAGCAGGGTGTTAGGGTTGGGGACCACAGGGGTTTCTAGGATTGTGGCAGCATTCACAGCCCTCAAGTCCTGTACCAGTCTGCACTTTGGTGGTTTCCCCTTTACTGACTTCTTCTTATTGGAACAGCGGTGTATTGCAAGGGGAGGTGCATCTCACCATATACTCCTGCATCGAGGAGGGTTGATATCTGTTTCTCTAGGCTTTCTCTTGGCAGCCTTGAGTGGATATGAGGCAACCTAGGTATAGCTGCTCCTTCCTGAAGTAGACCATGACTGGTGGTACTGGGAGTAGTCCAACTCATTGGGTCCCTAAGACCAGACCACTGGCTGAACAAATCCGTTATGTACAAAGGATCTTAACTTGTAGGGACATTATACTGGGTAGGGCCTTCAGCAAACATCGTTAAGAAGCTCCGTCCTGGGAGATGGGATCCTTGAGCTCCAAAGTTATGCCTTCTGCTGTGTATGAGATGTTAGACCTCAGCCTTCTGTAGGAAATCGCTCCCAGTAGATTGATGGGGCAGTATCTGAGAAAGAAATTGTACCATTGTGTCTGGAAAGGGGCCAGCAGATATAGGAACAGTCAGTGGGGAGGAATGAGTGGTACCTTCAATGCCAATACAGGAAAGAGTATCTTCGGACAAAGGGATGGTAGGGGCAGGGCCTTGCTGAGATAACAGAAGTGGCCGTGCCAGTATCCACCATAAGCTGAGGGTGGTTGATCCACTTGTAATACCATCCCACAAGGTGAACGTTTGGAGCTACTGGGGGCAGATGGGTACTGGCTGGCCTAACCTTCATGGTCTGGGACCACATGGCTGCTGCTGGGCCTGATAGGGTCTGTTGCTCGGTCGTGAAGTCTTTCCTGGGTGTTGATCCCACGGGAATGGGCTGGTATGGCGGATCCACCATGAGGCTGGCTCTGCAATCCCTTTTATAAATGGCTGGACGCTGACTTCTCCAACAGACGGGAGGCCCCGTCTGCCATGCAGGAGGCCTGGCCTGTTCGGCCGGACGTTGCTGATCCCTGTGAGGAACTTGCCGCTGCTGTGGCAACTTTCTGAGTAGTAGTTAGTTTAGGGCGTGGTTGATTATGTGGGTGGGTAGTTACTGGGTTGTTGTTGCAACGTGATGGAAATACCTTCTTCATTTTCATCACTGCTTTAGCACTCTTAGTTGTAAGCATCATGACTTTTTCTTTTTCTTCTCTTTTTTATCCTGTGGCCATGGAGCGCTGAAATCCTTTTACTATGGTAACTGCATCTTTGTAATCAGAGAGTATATTTCAGGTCTGGTCCTGATAATCGTATCTTAAGGTCCTCTTCTAATCCATCTATAAAGCCTTTACTAGCACAGTAGATTGAATTTGTTGTGAGCTGAAAACTCCAGATCCTCAAATTGTTGCAACCATTCTGGCAGCTATTTTTCTGCTGATTCATCAGGTTCCTGTTGAACATCTTGGATGCTGCCTGCTTGATCACTAAACAGGCTTGCGCCTGAGCTAGCAACCACCCACCGCTCCTGGTTCCAGAAACCATGTTTTGTATGAATTGTGTGCTTTCATGTTGAATTGTTGGGCCCCCTTCCTATTATTTCCCTGGCCACACCTCCATAATATTTGAGGCCTGTGGTTTCGGGTTCACCACGCTCCCACCTTATGTGTAGTTATGTCTCCCTGCCCCAGAAATAAGGGTCAATTGACCTCCCATTGGGGTATTATACATCCGGGTGACTCTAGGGCCCAACTTCTCCTGCTTAGACACCTGTGGCAGTGGTGGCAGTGGTGGCAGTGACAGTTTCTCAACAGTTATCCAGGAGCAGCCTTTTGTGGGATCTGTGGATACCTGCTCGGCGACCGCTGCTCCGGAGGCAGTCCAGGGCTTAGGAGCCGTGCTTTAGGGGCATTTTGGGTGTCGGGGAGAGAGTAATGTCTAGCTTGTGTGGTAGTCTATACTCCGGTCCTCCTCCTTCCTTTCTTCCCCCTCCTCCTCATCGTCATTCGGCTGTGTGGCCAATCGACGCCGCACAACAGAGTTATGGATCGCCTGCTGAAAACTTCCCCAACTAGTGCCGGAGGTGTACTGTGACATGCATGGTGAGAGGAGGGGCCGGTGGGGCATAGGAAGGGTCCTGTTCTCTCTCTTGATTGTCCCAGAACACGGGGTGGGGTCCCCAGGGGATCGTTTACCCGGTGGTACACTCGGCAGACTCTGGAACAAAGGGGCTGGGCCTTGGTAGTACTGACCAGAAGAGGTAATGAGGGGATACAGGGGTTGGACTGTGGGTGGACCAGATGGCTCTCATCATTTCCCTTTTCGGCATAGGTGGGACGGGACTGTGTGGGCATCCCATGGGCGGGTCTGGGGGCACCACTTGACGGATGACTCCGCTTATTCTGGGTTTTGTAAACACACACTCTAAAAGTTCACCCTTCTGGACTGTGTTTAGTTGCCATTATAGGGCGGGTGGCTGGCACATGGTGCAGTCGCCATTGTGGTTTCACATTTCCATTTCCATTAGAACATTTCATATACCCAATAGTACTTCGCTTTTCCTTTCCCTTTCTCAACGCGGTCTCTGCCCCCTCTTAAAACCCCAACATCATGTTTTAATTGAGATACACGTCAGTGTAGCTACTCACCTGACGCAGGGGGTCCCGGCTCACCGTGTGTGTAGTAAATAACAAAATCCCTACACTACAGAACCCCTGACACACACCTTAGGGCGCCTCGCCAAGCCGTACTCCCCTCGGTATCTCGCCCTGCACGGTCTCCTGGGAATGTAGCCCTATTACACCCGGTCTCTAACCCAGACCACCTTAATTTTCCCTCCCCTTCGCCTAAATAAAACAATTAAACTCCCGGACATGTATTTTGAGACTAATACCCAATGTCCCCAGAACAGAGGATGCCAATTGTATTATCTAAGTCTGCAAACTTTCTCCCGATCTTCTTTGGAGGGGCGCAAGAATCTATACATCACTATGAATAATTTCTCTTTCACTTTCTCCAGAGGGTCTGCTCAGTGTCTGAGAGAATGAGGCATGTGTGATTCAGTGACACACACAATAAGGATGCGTCACTATGAATACATCAGTCTAAACGTAGCTCAGTGATCACCGCTTATGTCAGTCTCACCAATCAGACAATTATCCCTTAGACCGAAAGTATCAGGGGCGCTACTAATTATTCCACACCAACGGTCACAGGGAAGTCCAACACATATATAATATGCTAACTTACCGTGACTCAGTGAGGCCGCGCGGTCTCTATTGTGTGGGACAAGCGTTTGTCCCCCGTCCTCTGGCTCGGGTCCCGGGTGTGAACGTATCGTGGCCAACGTTGCTGGGTTTGGCACCAATTGTGGGGGTTGTCAAATCGACTATACTCTCTTCTCTCAGACACTCCAAATTAGGGAGCATTGTGCACTTAGAAGAAAAGACAGACTCAGTTTTCTGTTTAGTCTCAGCTCGCATGTTTTAACTTGCCGTGCAGAAAGAGAAACTGAACTTTATTTCCTGATACATAATTTTATATTATACAAAGAGGTGTGGTTACATACATTAAAAGCATTACATTGGTTATAGCTTAAGCATATATGTCTGGCCCTCGCTGATGTTCCTCAAATTAGATTGGTTGCTATGCCAGGGTGATTTCCAGTAGCTGGTGGTTAGGAAATTGACCGTTGGTCCAGATGCCGGTGCTATTTTTTTTAAGAACATCTGCTTTGGATCATAAGACTTGAGTTTCGCTGACAGTTGCATATCTGGTCAAAACTGATTTAAGGGAAAGCTCTGTATTTACAACAGAGCAGAGTAACAAATGTAGGGCAAAGGGCACATGTATACAATCATAAAGCATGTAAAATTATAGACACATAACCATTATTTTGGCCCTCACAGGGTTTAGTGTTATGTTGATATCACCTCCCACTATCCACATGTCTTCTGCAAAAGTGTTTAACTTTTCCAATGTGCCTTTATCCAGGTTCACCTGATTCGTGTGGGCGATATAGATTTGCTAGTGTGACCTTGGTTGAGCCTATTTTGCCCAATACAATAAAAATCTATTCAGAAATTTTGAAAGGTGTATATGTTTGAATGGGACTCTTTGTTAATAGCTATGGTAACACTCTACTCACGTGTGTGGCAACTATGGAACCATTGGTTGAAGTGGCATGTGGGAGGTAGTTGGAAGCTTTCCCAGCTTAAAATGCGACCCTGTTAAAACATATGTCTGTCTTCATTTTCTAATTAAAGTCATATCTGTGACCTTTTTTGAGGTATGTTTAAACCCTTGACGTGTGATGAATGAAGTATGTTAAATGTCATTTCTCATATCACTATTAGCTATTTTATATCGGCTGACATTCTTGAGTTTACTGACTTGTGCAATACATATTTTGGAATGAAGAGTTTGGGATATAACAAGTATTCAAAACCAACGTAAACAGAACTAGAATATACCATTATTGCGACCCTTATGTATCATCTTGTCTTAATAAAGTTATATGAAGCTTTAAAGGGAGATCACAATTGTAGATATGTTGACTAACACCCTCGCCCCTCACCTATGGATGTCTAGTGTCTGGCAAGGTGGGGGTGGGTATAGTGTCTGATCGAGGTGGGGTTAGTATGATCCAATTATGGGATCACAGCAGAGTGGGGAATTAGTCATGTGCCTTGGGAGCCTATGTGGCAAGTGTCACATGGGAGCTCTCTATTATGTCAGAGGTATTCTATCTCTGGGAGACCAGTACAAATCCTCAAATAACATTGTGTAAACAGTAATTTAACCCCTTAACTACACAATGAACATTTTAGTTGTTTCTAACAGAGTTTCTTCAATGTCCCAATGTATAAGAACCAAAATGCAATGTTACTGCTAATAAAATTCTTTCACTCTTTAATGGACTAGGCCGAGTAGTCACTTCATGTTTAGTCCCTTTTCTTTGCTCTCGGTGACTTTGGGACCCCGCCACTGACCATTGCTGGATTGCGGTAGGTTCTGAGCTCAAGGAGATGTTCCGGGACTGCTTGCCAGGATGAGATCTTAAGGGTTAATACCCAATATGTCCCATGCCTGCGGTAGTATTCAGGGATTCGAATGTGTATCTTTAGCCTCTGACTGGAAAGTAAGTCCGAATGGTAAGCCATGAAATAGGATTTTATTATCTCAGATAGTCTGTCAGTGGCTTATGCTTCTCCTCTTCAAAGTGGATGACGCCAGATCTTGAAAGAAACTGATCTTGTCTCCTTATACACAAAGTCTCCTCGAGTTGCTCTTAATATGGCGGCTGCATCCACGTAGTTAAGCCCGCATATTACGTCTCGCGGGGGGGTTATTCATGCTTAGGTACGGGTCTCTGAGCTCTATGTATGCGTTCTCTACAGATCGCTTTGCCTCTCTGGGGATAGAAGTTCAGCAAACATGTCAATGGCCGCTTTCTTGCAGATCCTCATTAGGATTGTTTCAGGGACCCCTTTAATTCTTATATTCTTTCTTCTGCTCTGATTCTTTTATAATAGGGAGAAGGCCAGAGTTTAATTGCTCTCAGTTGTGCTCTATATCCTTCCTCCATAGTGCACTGTGATTATGATGGCGTATTGTGTTTCCTCTAAAGCTTCTACACCTCCTCCCATCTGCTTGATCTCTGTCTTAAGGAAACTACCACTCTGAAGTAGGTATGAGATGCAAAACAGCGGCACCAGCTCAGGGTGAGCTGGTGCCGGTGCTTAGTCGTAGTGTTAAAACCGCGGTATCGCGGTTTACACTTTTAAACTTATAGTAGAAACATGCTTCGGCGCTGCGCGCGACCGTGCGCGCGCAACGCTGCGGCATTTCCAATGTAGGCGCGCGCACGATCGTGCCACGCAGCGCCGAAGAGTTTCTGCTAGAAGTTTAAAAAGTGTTAAACATTATAAAGCGATACCGCGGTTCGCGTTTTAACATTAACGAGCTAAGCACCGGCACGCAGCTCACCCTGAGCTGGTGCCGGTGTTTGCATCTCATACCTACCTTCAGAAGTGGTAGGTTTCCTTTTAAGGTGTATGCTAATTCCTAGGATCCGGGGTTAGAGCTTGACAATAAAGTCTTTTTGAAGAAAGATCTGGAAAGGGTTCCTCTGAGATTGGCTGTAATCGTGTTCCCGCGCTGCCATGTACGGCCCCCCCCCGCTGCCAGGTTTTCTCTGAGCGCGCCTAAGTCACGTGTGTCTTCCGGCGCCATCTTGCGCCCCCCAGTGGGGGTGGTTGCCAGCTCTTTTTTAAGTATTATCCAGGTCACTCTCTGTGTTTCGGGATCGGAGTATCCTCTCTCCACCAGTTCTCCCTTGTAGGTGTTTCCCTTCTCGCTGGAGAATACGGCTGATATATGATGGATTTAACCTCCCACATGCGGCCGTCTCCAGGCCAGCCCCAGGTTTTAGTGGGCCCCTGGGCGACAGAGCCTTAGTGGGCCCCTCCGTGGCGCCCTCCAGTGGCCACATGCCCCATCCACCTGCGGACACCACTAAACCCCCCCTGCGACACAATGACCCCCCCTCCCCCCGTGGGCACCACACGCACCCCTCCCCCTCTCCCTCTCCTGTATACACAGACCCCCACCCCCCCTTCGGGAAAGAAAATAATTCACCTTCCTGGTTCTCCCCGGAGCAACGCCTGCAGCTGTCTTTGGCCTGGGCTCCCGTACGCGCCGGTCTGAAGCCGGCACACTGATCCGTGAGTCATCATGTGCGCGGCTTCAGAGCGTTGCATTCCTGCGGAGCGCCACATCGTGGAACGGGACAGGTGAGATAGATTCTGCCTCTTGATGCGCTATGCCTGACCAGCGCAGCATAGAGGCAAAAGTGATCGATCCGGATGGTGATCATTGTACAGTGTCTTATAGCGACACTGGACAATGATCCGGGGGCCGAGTGGGCCCTCCGTACCCCAGGGCCCCGGAACTTTCCCGGGTGGCCGGGTTCTGCGGCCGGGCCTGCGCCTTCTCGCTCAGCGGTCAGGCTCCGCCCGGAAAAGCATCAATTCTATGCTGTTTTTTAAATTTTTTTGGTGTTCACCGTTTAGCCTAATAATCATGTATCTTTATTTTACGGTCTATACGAGTACGGGGATACCAACATGATATTTTTTCTTACGTTTTACTAATTTGTCGAATAAAACCCTAATGTGGGGAAAAAATCTATCATTTTTGTATTGCCGTCTTCAAGTGGTATAACATTGTTAATTTTTGGCTACGAAGCTGGTTGATGGCTTGTTTTTTGAGGAAAATTGTTGTACTTTGCAACAGTATCATTCTGGAGTAATATGTTTTTTGATCATTTTTATTGCATTTTATGTGGGATTGAATAGGAAAAATCATAATATTTGGAGGGTTATAACAGTTTTTTTTAACGGCGTTCATCGTGTCGGTCCAAATTATTTACTGTTATTCTACAGGTTGTTACGGATGCGGTGATACTATATGCGGGGATTGTGTTATGATTAGACTTTTTTGAGCGTTATATGTCTCTTTATATGTTATGGGCTTATGGGCATTTATAGTGATTTAAACTTATTTGTAGCTCCTCATATTCGCCTCCTTTTTTCCGGACACTGAAACCCAATTTTATCCTTTTTGAGGCTGAAACTTATTTGAGGCTGGAAATTTATTGAGGCTTGAACTGTATTTGAAATAAATTTGAGGCTTGAAATAAATTTGAGGATTGATAAACATTGGGCTTGAAATTAAATTAAGGCTTGAAAGTTGAATTTGATGGCTTATGAAAATGAATTATGAGGCTATGAATGAATAGCTGAGGCTTGAGAATGAAATTTGAAAGTATCTTGACCTGAATTTGAGTATTGAAATTAATAAGGCTTTGAATTAATTTGAGGCTTGAAATTAATTTGAGGTTAAATGAGTTTAAGGCTGGAAATGAATTGAGGCTTAAAATGAGTTAAGAGCTGGAATGATTGAGGCTGGAAATGAATTTGAGGCTTGAAATTAATTTGCGGCTTAATGAATTAGTGCTTGAAGTGAATTTGAGCTTAAATGAATTAGAAGCTGAAATGAATTGAAGCTTAAATTAATGTGAGGCTGCAAATGATTGGGCAGAATAACGAGTGAAATGAATGAGTCTTGAAATAATTGAGGTTGAAAGTTCGGGATGAAGAATTGAGGCTGGAAATGAGTTGAGGCTTGCAAAGATTTGAGGCTTGAAATGAATTTGAGGCTGTTGAGATAAATGATTGAGGCTTGAAATGAATTTGAGGCTTGAAATGAATTTGAGGCTTGAAATAAGTTTAATGCTAGAAAATAATCGGAGGCTTGAAATTAATTTGAGGATTGAAATTAATTTGAGGCTGGAAATGAATATGAGGCTTGAAATGAATTTGAAGCTGAAACGGTTTGAGGCTGGAAACTAATGTGAGGCTTTAATTACATTTGAGGCTTGAAATTAATTTAAGGCTTGAAATTATTTGAAGATTGAAATGAATTGTGCCTTGAAATAGTGAATTTGAGTGCTGAAAGTGAGTTTAGGGCTGGAAATGAATTTGAGGGTTGAATGAATTTGAGGCTTAAAATGAGTTAAAGGCTGGAAATGAATTTGAGGCTTGAAATTAATTTGAGTCTTGAAGTGAATTTGAGGCTTAAAATGAATTTGAGTCTTGAATGAATTTGAAGCTTAATAAATGTGAGGCTGCAAATGAAATTGAGGCTTGATTACCTAGGGAAATGAATTGAGTCTTGAAATAATTTGAGGTTTGAAATGATTCAGAGGCAAGAAATGAATCTGAGGCTGGAAATGAGTTTGAGGCTTGCAAAGATTGAGGCTTGAAATGAATTTGAGGCTTGAAAGTGATGTGAGGCTTGAAATGATTGGGCTTGAAATAAATGTGAGGCTTGAAATAAATTTGAGGCTTAATAATTTGCGGTTGAATGAATCTGAGTCTTGATAGTTTGAGGCTTGCATAAATTTGAGGTATGATATAAATTTGAGGCTTGAAATGAGTTTAAGGCTGGAAAGAGATCTGATGGGCTTGAATGAGCTGAGCATTGAAAGAATTTGAGGTGAATGAATTTGAGAGCTGGAATATTGAGGCTTGAAATGAATTTGGCTAGAAATGAATCTGAGGCTTGAAATGAATTTGAGGGCTTGAATGAATTGAGGCTTGAGAAATGAGGTTAAGGCTTGAAATGAATTTAAGGCTGGAAAGATTTTGAGGCTTGCAATGAATTGAGGGGCTTGAATTAAATGTGAGGCTTGAAATAAATTGAGGCTTGAAATAAATTGAGGCTGGAATGAAATTGAGGTTAAAGAATCTGGGCTTGAAGAATCTGAGGCTTGAAGAGATTCAGAGGCTTGAAATGAATCTGAGGGCTTGAATTGAATTTGAGATGGAAATAATTTGAGGATTGAAATTAATTTGAGGCTGAATGAAGAGGCTCGAAATGAATCTGAAGGCTTGAAATGGATTTTGAGGCTTTGGTTTGAAAATGATTTGAGGAGTGAATGAGTTTAAGGCTAGAGAAAATAATCTGAGGCTTTGAAATGATTCTGAGGAGTGAAATTAATTCGGGATTGAAATTAATTTGAGGCTTAAAACGAGTTTAGGCTTGAACTATTTGAGGCTTTAACTAATTTGAGGATGAAATGAATTGAGGTTGTAAAATGAATTGAGGCTTGAAATGATTTGTGGCTTGAAATGAATTTAAGGCTTGAAATGATTTAGTTGAATGAATTTCAGGCTTGAAATGAATCTGAGGCTTGAAATTAATTGAGTCTACACATGAATTTGAGGCTTGAAATTAATTTAAGGCTTGAAATTAATTTGAGGCTTGAAATTAATTTGAGGCTTAAAACGAGTTTGAGGCTTGAAACTAATTTGAGGCTTTAAACTAATTTGAGGCTTGAAATGAATTTGAGGTTTAAAATGAATTTGAGGCTTGAAATGAATTTGTGGCTTGAAATGAATTTAAGGCTTGAAATGAATTTAAGGCTTGAAATGAATTTCAGGCTTGAAATGAATCTGAGGCTTGAAATGAATTTGAGTCTACACATGAATTTGAGGCTGAAATATTTAGGTTGGAAATTAATTCTATTAGTTTCAAGCCTCAAACTCGTTTTAAGCCTCAAATTAATTTCAAGCCTCAAATTAATTTCAAGCCTTAAATTAATTTCAAGCCTCAAATTCATGTGTAGACTCAAATTAATTTCAAGCCTCAGATTCATTTCAAGCCTGAAATTCATTTCAAGCCTGAAATTCATTTCAAGCCTTAAATTCATTTCAAGCCACAAATTCATTTCGTTGAAATGAATTTGAAAGGGTTAAATAGTTAACGGCTGGAAATGAATTTGAGCTTGAATATTTGAGTCTTGAAGTGATTTGGGCTTAATGAATTTGAGTCTTGAATGAATTTGAAGCTTAAATTAAATGTGAGGCTGCAAATGAAATTGAGGCTTGAAATTAACCTGAGGCTGGAAATGAATCTGAGTCTTGAAATAATTTGAGGTTTGAAATGATTCAGAGGCAAGAATGAATCTGAGGCTGAATGATTTGAGGCTTGCAAAGAATTGAGGCTTGAATGAATTTGAGGCTTGAAGTGGAATGTGAGGCTTGAAATAAATGTGAGGCTTGAAATAAATTTGAGGCTTTAAATAATTTGAGGCTTGAAATGAATCTGAGCTTGAATAAGTTTGAGGCTTGCTAATTTGAGGCTTGATATAAATTTGAGGCTTGAAATGAGTTTAAGGCTGGAAAAGAATCTGAGGCTTAAATGAGCTATCAATTGAAATGAATTGAGGATGAAATTAATTTGAGCTGAAATGAATTGAGGCTGGAATGAATCTGAGGCTTGAAATGAATTTGAGCTAGAAATGAATCTGAGGCTTGAATGATTGAGGCTTGAAATGAATTTGAGGCTTGGAATGAGTTTAGGCTGGAAATGAATTTAAGGCTGGAAATGATTTTGAGGCTTGCAATGAATTTGAGGCTTGAATTAATGTGAGGCTTGAAATAAATTTGAGGCTTGAAATAAATTTGAGGCTGGAAATGAAATTGAGGTTTAAAATGAATCTGAGGCTTGAAATGAATCTGAGGCTTGAAATGATTCAGAGGCTTGAAATGAATCTGAGGCTTGAATTGAATTTGAGGATGAAATTATTTGAGGCTTGAAATTAATTTGAGGCTGATGAATCTGAGACTCGAAATGAATCTGAGGTTGAAATGATTTTGAGGCTTGAAATTAATTTGAGCTTGAATGAGTTTAGGCTGAAATGAATTTAGCTGGAAATGATTTTGAGCTTGAAATGAATTTGAGGCTGAAATGAATGTAGGCTTGAAATGAGTTTAAGGTAGCTAGAAAATAATCTGAGGCTTTGAAATATTCTGAGGAGTGAAATTAATTCGAGGATTGAAATTAATTTGAGGTTAAAACGATTTTGAGGCTTGAACTAATTTGAGGCTTGTAAAACTAATTTGAGGATTGAAATGAATTTGAGGTTGAAATGAATTGAGGCTTGAAATGATTTTTGGCTTGAAATGAATTTAAGGCTTGAAATGATTTCGGCTTGAAATGAATTGAAATAATAGGCTTGAAATTAATTGAGTCTACACATGAATTTGAGGCTTGAAATTAATTTAAGGCTTGAAATTAATTTGAGCTTGAAATTAATTTGAGGCTTAAACGAGTTTGAGGCTGAAACAATTTAGGCTTTAAACTAATTTGAGGATTGAAATGAATTTGAGGTTTAAAATGAATTGAGGCTTGAAATGAATTTGTGGCTTGAAATGAATTTAAGGCTTGAAATTGAATTTGAGGCTTGAAAGAATTTGAGGCTTGAAATGTTTCAGGCTTGAAATTGAATCTGAGGCTTGAAATGAATTTGAGTCTACACATGAATTTGAGGCTTGAAATGATTTGAGGCTTGAATAATTTTATGGCTAGAAAATAATCGGAGGCTTGAAATGAATCTGAGGCTTGAAATGATTTGAGTCTGACATGATATTTGAGTATTGAAATTAATTTAAGGCTGAACTTGAATCTGAGGCTTCACATGAATTTGAGTCTGACATGAATTTGAGTCTTGACATGAATTTAAGGCTTGAAATTAATCTGAGGCTTGAATGATTTTGAGGCTTGAAATAAATGTGAGGCTTGAAATAAATTTGAGCTTGAAATGAATTTGATCTTGAAATGAATCTGAGGCTTGAAATGAATTTGAAGCTTGAAATAATTTGAAAGCTTGAATGAATTGATGCTGAAATTGAGATGACACATGCATAATACTTACAATTTTCTGAAAATATTATGCCTTTGCTTAAAAAGAGGTGCAAATGTGGCAGCATCAGCAGCATAGGTCAAGAGTGGCACAATGACAATTCTTTAGCTGCGGAAACATGGGAAGCCACAGAGTGCAGAATTACAGAGTGTGGAGGTGGCAGCTTGGTTGCTATTAACCTAGTCATTACAATATACAATACAATACGTTGGTAGCTATCGCCCTTAACCAACTTAATCCATTTCTTGCACCAAAGCCTGAAATTTGTCCAAGGACACGTCACCTAGGTGACATAATCATAGACTATGACATACATGCGGGCTTACAACATCTTCGGGCTTACCTAAGTGCAGTGATGGCAAACCTTTTAGAGACCGAGTGCCCAAACTACAACAAAGACCTGCTTATTTTATCGCAAAGTCCAACACAGAAATTTAATTTGTGATTTATACTCTCACAGTTTTCATTGATACCAGCACCCTGAGGACACCAATAAGCAAAATAGTCCCAGGTAGAGCTGTCACTTTAAAATACCTCTGTGCACAGCAAGTCCTGGACTGTCTGGGACTGCAGAAGATACCGGGAGTCATCTCTGGTGATGGCCTGAGTGCCCACAAGAGGGCTCCGAGTGCCATCTCTGGCACCAGGGCCATAGGTTTAGTCATCACTGCTCTAGTGTATGACGTCTAGGTGTCACTGTTAGACACCGTTAGTCCCCAAGGACCTGTGGTTTTCAGAGGCCACACAAGTACAGAGCTCAGGTTTTAGGCGTAAGCCTGTGGACAGGATTTTACATAACTTATGAATAAAAATGGCCAAATAGGCACGTGCAATAAAGTTTGCGCATGCGCAATTGACAGCCATCTTTTTGTAGCCTTTTTTGTGTACTCTCATTATGTAACACATGCTGGTGGGTGGACGTCCCCCCAGTGTCTATTTTGAATTCTGGGATCCTGCTACCAGTTTTCTCCTGAGGAAGCGCCAAGGAGCAGGATATGCATGGGGCTCAGTGCCCACTACCTACAATCTCTCTTTTTCACTACTTTGAAAAGTATTCCTTGGTAAAGTATTACTTGCACCTAGATATGTATTCCACTTGATAATTGCACTAATGCACTTTTTACCATGATGTGATACTGCTCCTTATTTCAAAATGGGGATTTGTTTGGGTTTAACCATTAGCAGGCCAAGTATTTTTTCTGCAAGGCTTTGTATATTTAAAAATTGGTGGTCTAATATTGAACCCCCATTTTTAGTTGTTTCTATGTCATGTTTTCTTGGATATCAAATGTCAGTGGTGGGTGGCGTGTGGACCCACTGAACCACCACCAGCAAGGATGTAAGCCACAAAGTCAGCACTCGAGCCCTTTCGGGAAAATGGCTCCAGCTCCCACTAAGGAGGCGTCAACCTCTAGCAGGAAGGTTTCTCTGGATCAGGCCAAGTGAGTAGAGCAAGGCAGACTTCAGCTAGGAGAAACCTAGGGGCCACAGCTTAGGATTGGTGTTTTTCTTGGTCAGCGCCACCATGGGAGACATGAGGGAGGAAAAATGTTATAAACTGCCAGTAGTAATTAGCAAGGCCCAGAATCTCTGGATGGCACAAAGTTTCACTGGGCAAGGCCACTGGGGACCACAGACAATTTAGTGGAATCTATCTGTATTCCCTTGTCAGAGATGATATACCTGAGAATGGAAACTCTTTTGGTGGAATCGACACTTCTAAAGCTTGACATATAGGCGATTGGCCCTTAGGTGCCTGAAAACTTGTTGTACATGAACGGATGGGACTCGAGATCCATAGAGAACACTGTATATATTGTCCAGGTAGACCACGAAAAATGTATATAGCAAGTCTCTAAAATGTTTTGGACAAACTCCTGGAATATGGCTGGTGCAATCAGAGACCAAAGGCTTGACAAGATACTCCAAATACTCAAGTGTCGCTCATGGTATTGAAGGGGGTCTTCCATTTATCGCCTTCGCCCCACATAGGTCCATTTTGTTGAACATTTGGCTCCACATAGGCCATCAAAGAGTTCCGTGATCAGAGGCAGTGGTAGGTGGTTCTTCTTGTTAAGGCCGCGATAGTAAATACATGGATGGAGTGAACCGTCCACAAAGAAGAAACCAGCACTGGCAGATAAAGGTCTTGCTTAAAACCACTTCTCTGCGATCTCCCTTCACATAGGCTGAGAATGCCTGAGTTTAGCAGCAATAAAGTGGGTACACAACCCGTCCCAGCAACAGTTCTATAGGGCAGTCGTAGGATCAGTGGGGAGCCAGAATCTCCCCTTGCTTTCCGAGAAAACTCAAAAAGGTCCATATATGAAGTGGGGCGACCCACCAGTGCTTGTGTGGCCACTGGAGGCACCGTGGTGGACACGGGATGAAGGGCCACCAACAGAGTGACTGCATTCTGGTCCCCAGCGACAAACTTTCCAAGTCCGCCAGTTGAGTACAGGAGCAGATGTTGCAACCATGAATCCCAGCAGAACAGAAGATGTAGACCAGGTAACACATAAAACTCAGTCTCTACTGGTTGCAATTCCCAAATTTTCATTACAGAGGCTCTGTGCAGTACCAGACAGACGTATCGCGGAGGATCTGTCTATTGATAGATGAGATGACCCCACCTTCTTTCGAAACGGACCACGAGCAGATTCTGGGAGACCAGGGCAGCATCCACAAAGTTTCCTCAGAAACGGAATCTGAGAAGGCGAAGCACTAGTAGGACAGGCATGTTCAAGAGGGGCAAGACAACGGGTCCTGATCGTGTGTTCTAGGCGCTGCTCCTCCAGGTGCTCTAGAACTGGATTTCACTGGAGGTCACTCGAGAAGATGGCAGATCTCAAGCAGACAGCATGTCTTGATATGCCTTGACAGTCCTTTCCTATAGATGGTGGCAAAGGCTGCTTCATTCCAAGAAAGAAGAAAGGCTAAGTGTGAAATAAACCAGGTAATCAGAGTTGTGGTAGTCAGAATGTCAGGACGAGTGGCAAATGATCAGAGTCGGGGACTTAGCACAAGTTCGAGGGCAGAAGAGATAGGCTCAGAAACGTAGCTGGTAGTACACAAACTAAATACACACAATCACAATAGGAGCTCTCTCTAGGCTATGAGGCCAATATTCTGTCAGGGATCATAGGAAAAGACCAGCTATTTACCAGGTCATGGCCGGCCGCCAGCGCCAATTAGCGGCGTGTTGGCCCTTTAAATCTCACAGAGTAGGGCGCCCACCATCCTGACGGAGTAGGGACATGCACTCTGGACAACAGCAGAAGCCACTGGATAGCAGAGAGGTAAAGTCGTAGGGAGCCGCTACATGGGGGCCACAGGTGCTCTCTGCGACCCGAGATGTGGGTTGCAGGGGCACCTGGGACATAAAATAAAATATATAATAATTCTAGCTCGCCTGTAACATTATTTTTTTGCTTCTGTTCTTTGTATGTAGTATTGTTTTTTGGCAAATGGTGTGAGGCTGAGCACAAGGTTGTTTAGTGTTGCTGACCTCTTTATACATTATATTAGATTCAGCTTTGTGTTCTTCATGAATCTGGTGCCCTCTGCTCTGCTTTGATAGAGTGCACCACTTTTTTTGTTGCACCTTAACACAGTATGGTATAAAATCCCTTGCTATGATTTGATGGTCTATGCCCAGAGAGTATAAACCAAGAAGTCCATTTATGGTCAATGAGCAGAATTACAATGTATGTCAACCAGATCACGGGTATGAGGTTTGTGTTTACCCCGGAGTCTGTTGTTGTTGCTACCAAACTCATCCTGGACTCCGAGAGCTAATTGCACAGTCACAATCTTGATACAAGCGGCCAAATACCTTCATTGGCTTAGTAAAGATCCACCTTCTATTCGGATGGATAGTATTAGATCCCATCGGAAGGTTAGAAGAATTAGTAGTTGGTGAATAGAACTTACAAATCTTTTAGTGAATAAGGGAGCCCTGTTGTAAATTTAGAAAGTAGTTATGTATATGTTTTAATCTTTAGCCAAAAGACTCTCTTCGACTACATGGTTGTGGTGTCATTTTCTCAATCATCGGTTTCTTTCCCTTCTTGTATGTTTTTGCCAACTTGTTATCTTGTTGCATTTGAAATGAAGCTATGGTCATCGTTATATTGACTTATGTATTCTATTATTACTGCAATAAAGCTTCTCTTGAATTAAAAAAAATGGCTAGAGGCTCTGCAATAGAGATGGCTGCACCTCATATGGAGGGTGCAGCTGTTTTGGGGATGTGGCTAGAAGGTTGGAGGGAGTGTTTACAAAAACTTTAAACTAGAGACATTTGGGGTGATCACCCCAAATGTCTCTAGTTTAAAGTTTTTGTAAACACTCCCTCCAACCTTCTAGCCACATTCCCCAAAACAGCTGCACCCTCCATATGAGGTGCAGCCATCTCTATTGCAGAGCCTCTAGCCATTTTTTTTAATTCAAGAGAAGCTTTATTGCAGTAATAATAGAATACATAAGTCAATATAACGATGACCATAGCTTCATTTCAAATGCAACAAGATAACAAGTTGGCAAAAACATACAAGAAGGGAAAGAAACCGATGATTGAGAAAATGACACCACAACCATGTAGTCGAAGAGAGTCTTTTGGCTAAAGATTAAAACATATACATAACTACTTTCTAAATTTACAACAGGGCTCCCTTATTCACTAAAAGATTTGTAAGTTCTATTCACCAACTACTAATTCTTCTAACCTTCCGATGGGATCTAATACTATCCATCCGAATAGAAGGTGGATCTTTACTAAGCCAATGAAGGTATTTGGCCGCTTGTATCAAGATTGTGACTGTGCAATTAGCTCTCGGAGTCCAGGATGAGTTTGGTAGCAACAACAACAGACTCCGGGGTAAACACAAACCTCATACCCGTGATCTGGTTGACATACATTGTAATTCTGCTCATTGACCATAAATGGACTTCTTGGTTTATACTCTCTGGGCATAGACCATCAAATCATAGCAAGGGATTTTATACCATACTGTGTTAAGGTGCAACAAAAAAAGTGGTGCACTCTATCAAAGCAGAGCAGAGGGCACCAGATTCATGAAGAACACAAAGCTGAATCTAATATAATGTATAAAGAGGTCAGCAACACTAAACAACCTTGTGCTCAGCCTCACACCATTTGCCAAAAAACAATACTACATACAAAGAACAGAAGCAAAAAAATAATGTGTACAGGCGAGCTAGAATTATTATATATTTTATTTTATGTCCCAGGTGCCCTGCAACCCACATCTCGGGTCGCAGAGAGCACCTGTGGCCCCCATGTAGCGGCTCCCTACGACTTTACCTCTCTGCTATCCAGTGGCTTCTGCTGTTGTCCAGAGTGCATGTCCCTACTCCGTCAGGATGGTGGGCGCCCTACTCTGTGAGATTTAAAGGGCCAACACGCCGCTAATTGGCGCTGGCGGCCGGCCATGACCTGGTAAATAGCTGGTCTTTTCCTATGATCCCTGACAGAATATTGGCCTCATAGCCTAGAGAGAGCTCTATTGTGATTGTGTGTATTTAGCTTTGTGTACTACCAGCTACGTTTCTGAGCCTATCTCTTCTGCCCTCGAACTTGTGCTAAGTCCCCGACTCTGATCATTTGCCACTCGTCCTGACATTCTGACTACCACAACTCTGATTACCTGGTTTATTTCACACTTAGCCTTTCTTCTTTCTTGGAATGAAGCAGCCTTTGCCACCATCTATAGGAAAGGACTGTCAAGGCATATCAAGACATGCTGTCTGCTTGAGATCTGCCATCTTCTCGAGTGACCTCCAGTGAAATCCAGTTCTAGAGCACCTGGAGGAGCAGCGCCTAGAACACACGATCAGGACCCGTTGTCTTGCCCCTCTTGAACATGCCTGTCCTACTAGTGCTTCGCCTTCTCAGATTCCGTTTCTGAGGAAACTTTGTGGATGCTGCCCTGGTCTCCCAGAATCTGCTCGTGGTCCGTTTCGAAAGAAGGTGGGGTCATCTCATCTATCAATAGACAGATCCTCCGCGATACGTCTGTCTGGTACTGCACAGAGCCTCTGTAATGAAAATTTGGGAATTGCAACCAGTAGAGACTGAGTTTTATGTGTTACCTGGTCTACATCTTCTGTTCTGCTGGGATTCATGGTTGCAACATCTGCTCCTGTACTCAACTGGCGGACTTGGAAAGTTTGTCGCTGGGGACCAGAATGCAGTCACTCTGTTGGTGGCCCTTCATCCCGTGTCCACCACGGTGCCTCCAGTGGCCACACAAGCACTGGTGGGTCGCCCCACTTCATATATGGACCTTTTTGAGTTTTCTCGGAAAGCAAGGGGAGATTCTGGCTCCCCACTGATCCTACGACTGCCCTATAGAACTGTTGCTGGGACGGGTTGTGTACCCACTTTATTGCTGCTAAACTCAGGCATTCTCAGCCTATGTGAAGGGAGATCGCAGAGAAGTGGTTTTAAGCAAGACCTTTATCTGCCAGTGCTGGTTTCTTCTTTGTGGACGGTTCACTCCATCCATGTATTTACTATCGCGGCCTTAACAAGAAGAACCACCTACCACTGCCTCTGATCACGGAACTCTTTGATGGCCTATGTGGAGCCAAATGTTCAACAAAATGGACCTATGTGGGGCGAAGGCGATAAATGGAAGACCCCCTTCAATACCATGAGCGACACTTGAGTATTTGGAGTATCTTGTCAAGCCTTTGGTCTCTGATTGCACCAGCCATATTCCAGGAGTTTGTCCAAAACATTTTAGAGACTTGCTATATACATTTTTCGTGGTCTACCTGGACAATATATACAGTGTTCTCTATGGATCTCGAGTCCCATCCGTTCATGTACAACAAGTTTTCAGGCACCTAAGGGCCAATCGCCTATATGTCAAGCTTTAGAAGTGTCGATTCCACCAAAAGAGTTTCCATTCTCAGGTATATCATCTCTGACAAGGGAATACAGATAGATTCCACTAAATTGTCTGTGGTCCCCAGTGGCCTTGCCCAGTGAAACTTTGTGCCATCCAGAGATTCTGGGCCTTGCTAATTACTACTGGCAGTTTATAACATTTTTCCTCCCTCATGTCTCCCATGGTGGCGCTGACCAGAAAAACACCAATCCTAAGCTGTGGCCCCTAGGTTTCTCCTAGCTGAAGTCTGCCTTGCTCTACTCACTTGGCCTGATCCAGAGAAAACCTTCCTGCTAGAGGTTGACGCCTCCTTAGTGGGAGCTGCGGAGCCATTTTCCCGAAAGGGCTCGAGTGCTGACTTTGTGGCTTACATCCTTGCTGGTGGTGGTTTCAGTGGGTCCAACGCCACCCACCATGACATTTGATATCCAAGAAAACATGACATAGAAACAACTAAAAATGGGGGTTCAATATTAGACCACCAATTTTTAAATATACAAAGCCTTGCAGAAAAAATACTTGGCCTGCTAATGGTTAAACCCAAACAAATCCTCCATTTTCGAAATAAGGAGCAGTATCACATCTGGTAAAAAGTGCATTAGTGCAATTATCAGTGGAATACATATCTAGGTGCAAGTAATACTTTACCAAGGAATACTTTTCAAAGTAGTGAAAAGAGAGATTGTAGGTAGTGGGCACTGAGCCCCATGCATATCCTGCTCCTTGGCGCTTCCTCAGGAGAAAACTGGGTAGCAGGATCCCAGAATTCAAAATAGACACTGGGGGGACGTCCACCCACCAGCATGTGTTACATAATGAGAGTACACAAAAAAGGCTACAAAAAGATGGCTGTCAATTGCGCATGCGCAAACTTATTGCACGTGCCTATTTGGCCATTTTTATTCATAAGTTTATGTAAAATCCTGTCCACAGGCTTACGCCTAAAACCTGAGCTCTGTACTTGTGTGGCCTCTGAAAACCACAGGTCCTTGGGGACTAACGGTGTCTAACAGTGACACCTAGACGTCATACACTAGAGCAGTGATGACTAACCTATGGCCTGGTGCCAGAGATGGCACTCGGAGCCCTCTTGTGGGCACTCAGGCCATCACCAGAGATGACTCCCGGTATCTTCTGCAGTCCCAGACAGTCCAGGACTTGCTGTGCACAGAGGTATTTTAAAGTGACAGCTCTACCTGGGACTATTTTGCTTATTGGTGTCCTCAGGGTGCTGGTATCAATGAAAACTGTGAGAGTATAAATCACAAATTAAATTTCTGTGTTGGGGACTTTGCGATAAAATAAGCAGGTCTTTGTTGTAGTTTGGGCACTCGGTCTCTAAAAGGTTTGCCACACTGCACTTAGAGTAAGCCCGAAGAGTTGTAAGCCCGCATGTATGTCATAGTCTATGATTATGTCACCTAGGTGACGTGTCCTTGGACAAATTTCAGGCTTTGGTGCAAGAAAGGATTAAGTTGGTTAAGGGCGATAGCTACCAACGTATTGTATTGTATATTGTAATGTGACTAGGTTAATAGCAACCAAGCTGCCACCTCCACACTCTGTAATTCTGCACTCTGTGGCTTCCCATGTTTCCGCAGCTAAAGAATTGTCATTGTGCCACTCTTGACCTATGCTGCTGATGCTGCCACATTTGCACCTCTTTTTAAGCAAAGGCATAATATTTCAGAAAATTGTAATGTATTATGCATGTGTCACTCTCATTTCAGCATCCAATTCATTTCAAGCTTTCAAATTATTTCAAGCTTCAAATTCATTTCAAGCCTCAGATTCATTTCAAGATCAAATTCATTTCAAGCCTCAAATTTATTTCAAGCCTCACATTTATTTCAAGCCTCAAAATCATTTCAAGCCTCAGATTAATTCAAGCCTTAAATTCATGTCAAGACTCAAATTCAGTCAGACTCAAATTCATGTGAAGCCTCAGATTCAATTCAGCCTAAATTAATTTCAATACTCAAATATCATGTCAAGACTCAAATCATTTCAAGCCTCAGATTCATTTCAAGCCTCCGATTATTTTCTAGCCATAAATTATTCAAGCCTCAAATCATTTCAAGCCTCAAATTCATGTGTAGACTCAAATTCATTTCAAGCCTCAGATTCATTTCAAGCCTGAAACATTTCAAGCCTCAAATTCTTTCAAGCCTCAAATTCAATTTCAAGCCTTAAATTCATTTCAAGCCACAATTCATTCAAGCCTCAATTCATTTCAAACCTCAAATTCATTTCAAGCCTCAAATTAGTTTAAAGCCTAAATTGTTTCAGCCTCAAACTCGTTTAAGCCTCAAATAATTTCAAGCTCAAATTATTCAAGCCTTAAATTAATTCAAGCCTCAAATCATGTGTGACTCAATTAATTTCAAGCCTTTTTTCAGATTCATTTCAAGCCGAAATTCATTTCAAGCCTTAAATTCATTTCAAGCCAAAATCATTTCAAGCCTCAATTCATTTTAAACCTCAAATTCATTTCAATCCTCAAATTAGTTTAAAGCCTCAAATTAGTTTCAAGCCTCAAACTCGTTTTAAGCCTCAAATTAATTTCAATCCTCGAATTAATTTCACTCCTCAGAATCATTTCAAGCCTCAGATTATTTTCTAGCCTTAAACTCATTTCAAGCCTCAAATTCATTTCAAGCCTCAAAATCATTTCAAGCCTCAAAATCATTTCCAGCTAAATCATTCCAGCCTAAACTCATTTCAAGCCTCAAATTCATTTCAAGCCTCAAAATCATTTCAAGCCTCAGATTCATTTCGAGCCTCAGATTCATTTTCAGCCTCAAATTAATTTCAAGCCTCAAATTAATTTCATCCTCAAATTCAATTCAAGCCTCAGATTCATTTCAAGCCTCTGAATCATTTCAAGCCTCAGATTCATTTCAAGCCTCAGATTCATTTTAAACCTCAATTTCATTTCCAGCCTCAAATTTATTTCAAGCCTCAAATTTATTTCAAGCCTCACATTTAATTCAAGCCTCAAATTCATTGCAAGCCTCAAAATCATTTCCAGCCTTAAATTCATTTCAAGCCTTAAACTCATTTCAAGCCTCAAATTCATTTCAAGCCTCAAATTCATTTCAAGCCTCAGATTCATTTCAAGCCTCAAATTCATTTCAAGCCTCAGATTCATTTCTAGCCTCAAATTCATTTCAAGCCTCAAATTCATTTCATCCTCAAATTCCTTTCAATGCTCAGGCTCATTTCAAGCCTCAGATTCTTTTCCAGCCTTAAACTCATTTCAAGCCTCAAATTTATATCAAGCCTCAAATTTATGCAAGCCTCAAACTTATTCAAGCCTCAGATTCATTTCAAGCCTCAAATTATTTAAAGCCTCAAATTTATTTCAAGCCTCACATTTATTTCAAGCCTCAAATTCATTTCAAGCCTCAAATTCATTCAAGCCTAAATTCTTTGCAAGCCTCAAATCATTCCAGCCTCAGATTCATTCTTGCCTCTGAATCATTTCAAACCTCAAATTATTTCAAGACTCAGATTCATTTCACCTCAGGTATCAGCCTCAATTTCATTTGCAGCCTCACATTTAATTTAGCTTCAAATTCATTCAAGACTCAAATTCATTAAGCCCAATCACTTCAAGACTCAAAATAATTCAAGCTCAAATTCATTTCCAGCCTTAACTCATTTTAGCCTTCAAATTCATTTCAACCTCAAATTCATTCCAGCCCTAATCATTTCAAGCCTCAAATCATTTCAAGACCAAATCATTTCAAGCCTCAGATAATTAAGCCCAAATTCATTTCAAGGCACAAATTCATTTCAATCTTCAAATAATTTCAAGCCTTAAATTAATTTCAAGCCTCAAATTAGTTTAAAGCCTCAAATTAGTTTCAAGCCTCAAACTCGTTTCAAGCATCAAATTCATTTCAAGCCTCATATTCATTTCCAGCCTCAAATTAATTTCAATCCTCAAATTAATTTCAAGCCTCCGATTATTTTCTAGCATTAAACTTATTTCAAGCCTCAAATTCATTTCAAGCCTCAAATTCATTTCAAGCCTCAAATTCATTTCAAGCCTCACATTTATTTCAAGCCTCAAATTCATTTCAAGCCTCAAATTCTTTGCAAGCCTCAAACTCATTTCAAGCCTCAGATTCATTTCATGCCTCTGAATCATTTCAAACCTCAAATTTATTTCAAGACTCAGATTCATTTCCAGCCTCAGGTTAATTTCAAGCCTCAATTTCATTTGCAGCCTCACATTTAATTTAAGCTTCAAATTCATTTCAAGACTCAAATTCATTTTAAGCCTCAAATTCACTTCAAGACTCAAATTCATTTCAAGCCTCAAATTAATTTCAAGCCTCAAATTCATTTCCAGCCTCAAATTCATTTCCAGCCTTAAACTCATTTTAAGCCTCAAATTCATTTCCAGCCTTAAACTCATTTTAAGCCTCAAATTAATTTCAAGCCTCAAATTAATTTCAAGCCTTAAATTAATTTCAAACCTCAGATTAATTTCAAGCCTCAAATTCATTTCAAGCCTCAGATTCATTTCAAGCCTCAAATTCATTTCAAGCCTCAAATTCATTTCAAGCCTCAAATTTAATTCAAGCCCCACATTTTTTCAAGCCTCAAATTCATTTCAAGCCTCAAATTAATTTCAAATACAGTTCAAGCCTCAAATAAATTTCCAGCCTCAAATAAGTTTTCAGCCTCAAAAAGGGGATAAAATTGGGTTTCAGTGTCCGGAAAAAGGGAGGCGAATACTGGAGGAGCTACTAAAATAAGTTTATAAATCACTATTAATGCCCATAAGCCCATAACATATAAAGAGACATATAACGCTCAAAAAAGTCTAAATCATAACACAATCCCCGCATATATAGTATCACCGCATCCGTAACAACCTGTAGAATAACAGTAAATAATTATTGGACCGACACGATGAACGCCGTTAAAAAAAACTGTTATAAACCCTCCAAAAATTATGATTTTTACCTATTCAATCCCACATAAAATGCAATAAAAAGTGATCAAAAAAACATATGTACTCCAGAATGATACTGTTGCAAAGTACAACATGTTCCTCAAAAAACAAGCCATCAACCAGCTCCGTAGCCAAAAAATTAACAATGTTATACCACTTGGAAGACGGCAATACAAAAATGATAGATTTTTTCCCCACATTAGGGTTTTATTCGACAAATTTAGTAAAACGTAAGAAAAAATATTCATGTATGGTATCCCCGTAATCGTATAGACCCGTAAAATAAAGATAACATGATTATTAGGCTAAACGGTGAACACCAAAAAAATTTAAAAAACAGCATAGAATTGATGCTTTTCCGGGCGGAGCCTGACCGCTGAGCGAGACGGCCAGGCCCGGCGCCAGAACCCAGCCAACCCGGGAAAGTTCCGGGGCCCTGGGGTACTGGAGGGGCCCACTCGGGCCCCCGGATCAATTGTACCAGTGTCGCTATAAGACACTGGTACAATTGATCACCATCCGGATCGATCACTTTTCTGCCTCTATGCTGCGCTGGTCAGGCATAGCGCAGCATAGAGGCAGAATCTAATCTCACCTGTCCCGGTTCCCACGATGTGGCGCTCCGCAGGAATGCAACGGCTCTGAAGCCGGCGCACATGATGACGTCATCGGATCACGTGTGCCGGCTTCAGAGCCGGCGCGTACGGGAGGCCCAGGCCAAAGACAGCTGCAGGCGCTGCTCCGGGGGAACCAGGAAAGGTGAATTATTTTTTCTTTCCCGGAAGGGGGGGGGAGGGGGTCAGTGTGTATACAGGGAGAGAGGGGGAGGGAGGGGGTCAGTGTGCCCACAGGGGGAGGAGGGGGGTCATTGTGTCAGCAGGGGGGGTTTAGTGTGTCCGCAGGTGGAGTGGGGGCAGTGTGGCCACTGGAGGGCGGCCCACAGAGGGGCCCACTAAGGCTCTGTCGCCCAGGGGCCCACTAAAACCTGGAGCTGGCCCTGGAGACGGCCGCATGTGGAGGTGTAAGATCCATCATATATCAGCCGTAATTCTCCAGCAGAGAAGGGAAAACCTACCAAGGAGAGAACTGTGGAGAGATTGGATACTCCCAGATCCCGAAAACACCAGAGAGACCTGGATAAATACTTAAAAAAGAAGCTGGCAACCCCTCCGGCACTGGGGCGCAAGATGGCGCCGGAAGACACACGTGACTTAGGCGCGCCAGAGGAATCAAACCTGGACAGCATGGCGGGGAACAGCGATACAGCGGCAATCTCAGAGGAACCCCTTTCCAGATCTTTCTTCAAAAAGACTTTATTTCAAGCTCTAACCCCGGTCGCTAAGGAATTAGCAGACCTTAAAGGAAACCTACCACTTCTGAAGGTAGGTATGAGATGCAAACACCGGGCACCAGCTCAGGGTGAGCTGGTGCCGGTGCTTAGTCTCGTTAGTGTTAAAACCGCGGTATCGCGGTTTTAACACTTTTTAAACTTTCTAGCAGAAACTGCTTCGGCGCTGCGTGCGCACGATCGTGCGCGCGCCTACATTGGAAATGCCGCAGGCGTTGCGCGCGCACGGTCGCGCGCAGCGCCGAAGCAGTTTCTACTATAAAGTTTAAAAAGTGTTAAAACCGCGATACCGCGGTTTTAACACTAATGAGACTAAGCACCGGCACCAGCTCACCCTGAGCTGGTGCCCGGTGTTTGCATCTCATACCTACCTTCAGAAGTGGTAGGTTTCCTTTAAGACAGAGATCAAGCAGATAGGGAGGAGGGTAGAAGCTTTAGAGGAAACACAAGACGCCATCATTAATCACAGTGCAGCTATGGAGGAAGGATATAGAGCACAACTGAGAGCAATAAACTCTGCCTTCTCCCTATTATAAGAGAATCAGAGCAGAAGAAAGAATATAAGAATTAAAGGGGTCCCTGAAACAATCCTATATGAGGATCTGCAGAAAGCGGCCATTGACATGTTTGCTGAACTTCTATCCCCAGAGAGAGCAAAGCAGATCTGTATAGAACGCATACATAGAGCTCAGAGACCCGTACCTAAGCATGATAACCCCCCCGCGAGACGTAATATGCGGGCTATTAAGCTACGTGGATGCAGCCGCCATATTAAGAGCAACTCGAGGAGACTTTGTGTATAAAGGAGACAAGATCAGTTTCTTTCAAGATCTGGCGTCATCCACTTTGAAGAGGAGAATGATAAAGCCACTGACAGACTATCTGAGGAATAATAAAATCCTATTTCATTGGCTTTACCCATTCGGACTTACTTTCCAGTTCAGAGGCTAAAGATACACTATTCGAATCCCTGAATATCTACCGCAGGCATGGGACATATTGGGTATTAACCCTTTAGAGATCTCATCCTGGCAAGCAGTCCCGGAACATCTCCTTGAGCTCCAGAACCTACCGCAATCCCAGCAATGGTCAGTGGCGGGGTCCACAAAGTCACCGAGAGCAAAGAAAGGGACTTAAACATGAAGTGACTACTCGGCCTAAGTCCATTAAAGAGTGAAAGAACTTTTAGTGCAGTAACATTTGCATTTTAGTTCTTATACATTGGGAAATTGAAGAAACTCTGTTAGAAACACACTAAAATGTTCATTGTGTGAGTTAAGGGGTTAAATTACTTGTTTACACAATGTTATTTGAGGATTTGTACTGGTCTCCCAGAGATAGAATACTCTCTGACATAATAGAGAGCTCCCATGTGACACTTGCCACATAGGCTCCCAAGGCACATGACTAATTCCCCACTCTGCTGTGATCCCATAATTGGATCATACTAACCCACCTCGATCAGGACACTATACCCACCCCCCACCTTGCCAGACACTAGACATCCAGGTGAGTGGCGAGGGTGTTAGTCAACTATATCTACAATTTGTGATCTCCCTTTAAAGCTTCATATAACTTTATTAAGACAAGATGATACATAAGGTCGCAATAATGGTAATATTCTAGTTCTGTTTACGTTGGTTTTGGAATACCTTGTTATATCCCCAAACTCTTCATTCCAACAGATGTCATTGCACAAGTCAGTAAACTCAAGAATGTCAGCCGATATAAAATAGCTAATAGTGATATTGAGAAATGACAATACTTAACATAACTTCATTCAACGTCAAGGGTTTAAACATACCTCAAAAAAGGTCACAGATAATGACTTTAATTAGAAAAATGAAGACAGACATATGTTTTATACAGGAGTCGCATTTTAAGCTGGGAAAGCTTCCCAACCTACCCACATGCCACTTCAACCAATGGTTCCATAGTTGCCACACACAGGCAAGTAGAGGTGTTACCATAGCTATTAACAAAAGAGTCCGATTCAAACATATATCAACCTTTCAAGATTCTGATGGAAGATTTTTATTTGTATTGGGCAAAATAGGCTCAACCAAGGTCACACTAGCAAATCTATATGCGCCCAACACGAATCAGGTGAACTGGATAAAGGACACATTGGAAAAGTTAAACACTTTTGCAGAAGACATGTGGATAGTGGGAGGTGATATCAACATAACACTAAACCCTGTGAGGGCCAAAATAATGGTTATGTGTCTATAATATTTACATGCTTTATGATTGTATACATGTGCCCTTTGCCCTACATTTGTGTACTCTGCCTGTTGTGAAATACAGAGCTTTTCCCTTAAATCAGTTTTGACCAGATATGCAACTGTCAGCGAAACTCAAGTCTTATGATCCAAAGCAGATGTTACTTAAAGATAGCACCGGCATCTGGACCAACGGTCAATTTCCCAACCAACAGCTACTGGAAATCACCCTGGCATAGCAACCAAGGTCTAATTTTGAGGAACAATCAGCGAGGGTCGGAGGCCAGACATATATGCTTAAGCTATAACCAATTGTAATGCTTTTAATGTATGTAACCACACCTCTTTGTATGAATATAAAAAGTTATGTATCAGGAAATAAAGTTCAGTTCTCTTTTCTGCACGGCAAGTTAATAACATGAGCTGAGACTAAACAGAAACTGAGTCTGTCTTTTCTTACTAAGTGCACACATGCTCCCCTAATTTGGAGTGTCTGAGAGAAGAGAGTATAGTCGATTTGACAACCCCCAGAATTGGTGCCAAAACCCAGCAACGTTGGCCAGCTGATAGCGTTCACCCGGGGACCCGAGCCAGAGGACGGGGGACAAACGCTTGTCCACACCAATAGAGGACCGCGCGGCCTCACTGAGTCACGGTAAGTTAATGCATATTATATATGTGTTGGACTTCCCTGTGACCGTTGGTGTGGAATAAATTAGTAGCCCCTGATACTCTTCGGGTCTAAGGGATAATTGTCTGATTGGTGAGACTGACATAACGGTGATCACTGAGCTACGTTTAGAACTGATGTATTCATAGTGACGCATCCTTATTGTGTGTGTCACTGAATCACCATGCCTCATTCTCTCAGACACTGAGTCAGACCTCTCGGGAGAAAGTGAAAGTAGAAATTTCATAGTGATGTATAGATTCTCTGCCCCCTCCAATAGAAGATCGGGAGAAAGTTTGCAGACTTGGAATAATACAGATTGGCATCCTCTGTTCTGGGGACATTGGGTATTAGTCTCAAAATACATGTCCGGGAGTTTTAATTGTTTTATTTAGGCGAAGGGGAGGGAAAATTAAGGTGGTCTGGGTTAGAGACCGGGTAATAGCATTGGCTCACTAGGAGACCGTGCAGGGCGAGATACCGAGGGGAGTACGGCTTGTGCGAGGCGCCCTAACGTGTGTGTAATCAGGGGTTCTGGTAGTGTAGGGATTTTGTTATTTTACTGACACACAACGGTGAGCCGGGACCCCCTGCGTCAGGTGAGTAGCTACACTGACGTGTATCTCAATTAAAACATGATGTTGGGTGTATTTAAGAGGGGGCAGAGACCGCAGTTGAGAAAAGGGAAGGAAAAAGCAGAAGTACTATATGGGTATATGAAATGTTCTAATGGAAATGTGAAATGTGAAACCACAATGGCGACTGCACCATGTGCTCAGCCACCGCCCTATAATGGCAACTAACACAGTCCAGAAGGGTGAACTTGTAGAGTGTGGGGTTTACAAAACCCAGAATAAGCGGAGTCATGCCGTCAATGTGGTGCCCCCAGACCCGCCCATGGGATGCCCCAAGCCCCTTTAGCCCACACCCCAGTCCCGGTCCCACCTATGCCGAAAAGGGAAATGATGAGTAGCCATCTTGGTCCACCCACAGTCCAACCCCTGTATCCCCTCATTACCTCTTCTGGTCAGTACTACCAAGGCCCAGCCCCTATTGTTCCAGAGTCAGATGCCGAGTGTCCACCGGGTAAACGATCCCCTGGGGACCCCACCCCTGTGTTCATGGGACAATCAAGAGAGAGAACAGGACCCTTCCTATGCCCCACCGGCCCCTCCTCTCACCATGCATGTCACCAGTACACCTCCGGCACTAGTTGGGGGAAGTTTGCAGCAGGCGATCCATAACTCTGTTGTGCGGCGTCGATTGGCCACACAGCCGAATGACGATGAGGAGGAGGGGGAAAGGGAAGAGGAAAGGGAGGAGGACCGGAGTATAGACTCACCAAAGCTAGACATTACTCTCTCCCCCGACACCCAAAATGCCCCTAAAGCCACGGCTCCTAAGCCCTGGACTGCCTCCGGAGCAGCGGTCGCCCGAGCAGGTATCCACAGATCCCACAAAAGGCTGCTCCTGGATAACTGTTGAGAAACTGTCACTGCCACCACTGCCACCACTGCCACAGGGTCTAGAGCAGGAGAAGTTGGCCCCTAGAGTCACCCGGATGTATAATACCCCAATGGGAGGTCAATTGACCCTTATTCTGGGGCAGGGAGACATAACTACACATAAGGTGGGAGCAGTGGTGAACCCGGATAACACAGGCCTCAAATATTATGGAGGTGTGGCCAGGGAAATAAGTAGGAAGGGGGGCCCAACAATTCAACATGAAAGCACACAATTCATACAAAACAATGGTTATCTGGAACCAGGAGCGGTGGTGGTTGCTAGCTCAGGCGCAAGCCTGTCTTAGTGATCAAGCAGGCAGCATCCAAGATGTTCAACAGGAACCTGATGAATCAGCAGAAAAATATGCTGCCAGAATGGTGCAACAATTTGAGGATCTGGGGTTTTCAGCTCACAACAAAATTCAATCTACTGTGCTAGTAAAGGCTTTTATAGATGGATTAGAAGAGGACCTTAAGGATACGATTATCAGGACCAGACCTGAAATATACTCTGCTGATTACAAAGATGCAGTTACCATAGTAAAAGGATTTCAGCGCTCCATGGCCAAGGATAAAAAAGAGAAGAAAAAGAAAAAGTCATGATGCTTACAACTAAGAGTGCTGAAAGCAGTGATGAAAATGAAGAAGGTATTTCCATCACGTTGCAACAACAACCCAGTAACTACCCACCACATAATCAACCACGCCCTAAACCTAACTACTACTCAGAAAGTTGGCCACAGCAGCGGCAAGTTCCTCACAGGGATCAGCAACGTCCCGGGCCGAGACAGGCCAGGCCTCCTGCATGGCAGACGGGGCCTCCCGTCTGTTGGAGAAGTCAGCGTCCAGGCCATTATAAAAGGGATTGCAGAGCCAGCCTCATGGTGGATCCGCCATACCAGCCCCATTCCCCGTGGGATCAACACCCCAGGAAAGACTTCACGACCGAGCAAAGACCCTATCAGGCCCAGCAGCAGCCATGTGGTCCCAGACCATGAAGGTTAGGCCAGCCAGTACCCATCTGCCCCAGTAGCTCCAAACGTTCACCTTGTGGGATGGTAACTTTACAAGTGGATCAACAACCCCTCAGCTTTATGGTGGATACTGGCACGGCCACTTCAGTTATCTCAGCAAAGGCCCTGCCCCCTACCATCCCTTTGTCAGAAGATACTCTTTACCTGTATTGGCATTGAAGGTACCACTCATTCCTCCCCACTGACTGTTCCTATATCTGCTGGCCCCTTTCCAGACACAATGGTACAATTTCTTGTCTCAGATACCTGCCCCATCAATCTACTGGGAGCCGATTTCCTACAGAAGCTGAGGTCTAACATCTCATACACAGCAGAAGGCATAACTTTGGAGCTCAAGGATCCCATCTCCCAGGACGGAGCTTCTTAACGATGTTTGCTGAAGGCCCTACCCAGTATAATGTCCCTACAAGTTAAAGATCCTTTGTACATAACGGATTTGTTCAGCCAGTGGTCTCTGGTCTTAGGGACCCAATGACGTTGGACTACTCCCAGTACCACCAGTCATGGTCTACTTCAAGGAAGGAGCAGCATACCCTAGGTTGCCTCAATATCCACTCAAGGCTTGCCAAGAAGAAAGCCTAGGAGAACAGATATCAACCCTCCTCGATGCAGGAGTATTGGTGAGATGCACCTCCCCTTGCAATACACCGCTGTTTCCAATAAAGAAGAAGTCAGTAAAGGGGAAACCACCAAAGTGCAGACTGGTACAGGACTTGAGGGCTGTGAATGCTGCCACAATCCTAGAAACCCCTGTGGTCCCCAACCCTAACACCCTGCTCTCTGAAGTCCCTGCTCAAGCCGATTTATTTACAGTCATTGATCTGGCAAATGCTTTCTTCAGTGTGCCATTACATGAAAGCTGCTGATACCTTTTTGCATTTACGCAACAGGGGAGACAGCTCACCTGGACCAGGACCCCACAAGGAGCCCAGAACAACCCCAACCAATTCACCCAAGCCATGAAGACACTTCTACAGCCATGGATCCTAGAGAACCAAGGAGTCACTCTGTTGCAGTATGTGGACGACCTTTTGCTTCGCGGCAACACCTCTACTATCACTCCAGCTTCACTGTCTCTGCTCCATTTCCTGTACACCATCAACTGCAAGGTCTCTAAGGACAAGGTACAATGGTGCCAACCCAGAGTTGTGTTTCTTGGACACTGCATTTCCCAGGGTGCCAGACACCTCACCGAGGAAAGGAAGCTGGCCATTCTAGCCCTTCCTTACCCATCAACTTCAAACCTTCCTGGGCCTTGTCATTTACTGCCGTCAGTGGATACCTGATGCCTCGGCTAGCATGCAGCCTCTCAATGACTGTTTAAAGGTAGGAAGCCCATTGCCACAACATGCTGTGGACTGGGCAACTTACCAGTGGCAAGTGGATTCTTTCAACTACTTGCAGAAGGCGGTGGCTAGTGCCCCAGCTTTGGGCATTCCAGACTATGACAAAGAATTCAACTTCTTTATTTCAGAAGCTAATGGACATGCATCAGGAGTCCTAACACAGACCAGTTGGGTACTCTTCAGCCAGGCTTGACCCCGTCGCCAGAACAGCGCCCACCTGCCTAAAGGCTGTACATGCTGCACAACTGCTATTGAATAAAACTGCGGATATTGTTCTTGGACATGATCTGGTGATACAAGCAACACATGACCTAGCAGCAGTGCTTCGGCAGACTTTGCCACAACATTTGACACATCAAAGACACCTCTGACTAGTGTTCACTTCTGCTACCATCCCACATCACTTTCAAAAGATGTCAAACGGTGAATCCAGCCACCTTCATTCCACAATTTTCTGGAGAGTTGAAGGAACACATACCCCCCGAAAAGTTGGAGCACAACTGTTTAAGAATTTTGGAAGAAGAGACCGCCACACCTGCTCATGTCACCACAGAAGAAATATCTCAAGCTGACTTGGACCTTTGGACAGACGGATCCAGATATGCTGATGACTCAGGAAAGAAACCAAAGTCCTTAGAGCAGAGGCGTTACCTGCACACTTTTCAGCACAAGAAGCTGAACTACTAGCTCTAGAAGCGGCCTTCTAGGAGGAAAAATTGCTAACATAAGGACTGATTCCAGATACGCTTTTGGCATTGCCAGTGACTTTGGGATGATCTGGAAAAACAGGATTTATTACAGCTCAAGGAACACCTGTGAAGCATGCAAAACACATCGAGTCCCTCATGTCGGCACTGGAGCTGCCCACCAAGGTAGCGGTGATCAAGGTGAAGGCACATGGCAAACTCAACAGCAGGAATGCCAGAGGGAATTATCTGACGGACCGGGCAATGAAGGAAGCAGCTTTGGGTAATGTGTCCTCCAAGTGGTTGGATCCAGCACCACAAGATACATATCCCACAATGGTGGTCACCAGATCCCAAGCAAAGAAACTTAAAAAGATGGAAAATCAAGATACAGAGGAGACCACAGCAGACATTTGCAGGCCAGGGATGCGTAACCGGATAATGGAAGAACAACACCGTGCTCCCTCAGAAGAGAAGAAGGAATGGAAACAACAGGGTGCGGAAAAGGACCAAGCGATCTGGAAAATAAGAAACCTGATATGCCTCCCTAGGAGATTGTACCTGCTGTCATAGCATGGGCCCATGGGTAGAGATGAGCGAGCACTAAAATGCTTGGGTACTCGTTATTCGAGACAAACTTTTCCCGATGCTCGAGTGCTCGTCTCGAATAACGAACCCCATTGAAGTCAATGGGAGACTCGAGCATTTTTCAAGGGGACCAAGGGTCTGCACAGGGAAGCTTGGCCAAACACCTGGGAACCTCAGAAAAGGATGGAAACACCATGGAATGGACAAGAAACAGCAGGGGCAGCATGCATGGATGCCTCTGAGGCTGCTTAATCGCACCATTATGCCAAAATTATGGGCAACAGCATGACCATGACAGAGTGACCGCCTAAGCCAAGGCTGAATTTGTATTCTGTTTTGCAAGTGTGAAAA
This sequence comes from Engystomops pustulosus, assembly GCA_019512145.1. NCBI lineage: Eukaryota > Metazoa > Chordata > Amphibia > Anura > Leptodactylidae > Engystomops > Engystomops pustulosus. Next base: position 197,503 of record WNYA01000146.1, on the reverse strand, counting down.
AAACACTTAAGTTGGACTTTAAACCTGCGTGTGTCCCTGCTTCCTGCACTGCTACTAGTCAACTACCAGAGCAATTCCCCACAATATATATATATATATATATATATATATATATATATATCTTACAATTAGGAACCAATGTGCTGGATACTTAGGTTCCATTGTTTAACCACTTTGATGGGAATGTGAATCCGCCGGGTTTTCGTTCGGCCACACCCCCCGATTTCCGTCGCGTTCATGCCAGTGCCGATGCGCCACAATCCGCTCGCATGCGCCAAAAACCCGGGGCAATACAGGGAAAATCGTCGCAAATCGGAAATATTCGGGTAACACGTCGGGAAAACGCGATTCGAGCCCTTAGTAAATGACCCCCATTGGGCCAGATCAAGCTGCCTAAGAGTAAGAATGTGCTTAGTTTCCCACGACAACCAATCACAGCTCAGCGTTCATTTTAGCAGTGCTTATGAATATTTTAAAGGGTAGCTGTAAGTGGTTGCCATTGGCAACTAAGCAAATTCTTACTCAGCTTGACAATTCTGCCCCATCATGTTTATCATGTTCTCCTTATATTCTACTTCTGTTACAGAACTGATGAGATCGCTGGGGCAACATGCCGCTGACTTACCTGGCATCCTTCTTGTCAATTTGGTTCTTTGACTTCTTAATCCTTTTTCTTTCTAATCTTACTTTCTGGCCTTCTCTCCCTGATCTGTTTTTTCTACCATGATTGCTGGTCATATTTCCTTTTTTTCCCTTCTGTTTCCCCCTCCTTCTCATATTATTTCAGACACTTTCATTTCCACATAACTTGGTTCATACACTTTTTCCTGTTATGTAAGACCAATATCCCAACGGCAAGCACGCTCTACACACAACACACCCTATAAAATGTTTATACAATAGTCTTTCCTGTAAATCACATAGAGACCTCCATAGTAGACACAATCCACACATGGCACATATCCTAGACGCACTACACCAACAGCCAGTTACGCTCTAGCAAACAGACTTGACAACTACTTACGTCATCACTCCTCATGCCTCACACGAGGTATGCTCAATCTTTTCGGCATTCCACACCTCCTGACACAGGATAGTTCCTCCTCTGCCGCACACTCCTCTGGGGGGCGGAGCTTCTTCCTTTTATACCTGATGTAGCTTCAGTCGGCAGAGCACCGTTTCCAAGCATAGACGTGCAATACTTTGCTGCGCTACGATCGCTAATACGCCCGACTTCTTTCTACTTTTTCCATACAGCGGTACACGGTAAGCCCTGGTCCTAGGTTCATAGAAAGACCAAACTTGGTTTCCGATTGGAATAGCAGTGATTTCGTCTCATGGTTTTGTACCTTAACACGAGCTGACAGATATCTTAATCACGGTACAGATAGTTCCTTGATTATACAAACTGCCCATAGATTATTTTGTATATTATTGTTTTCTCTGTAAATAGGAATACATATATCCAGTAAATAGTTTATTCTGTGACCTCTATGTTGGGAATATATACCAAAAATATAGAGGTTCAACACCATAAAATAGGAGTGTAAAATCTTTATCAGGCGGCAATGGCCGCACAGAGTGATACGGTGCTTCACACATGTGGAAACATACCGCTGTAGACACGCGGAAATCGTTAGGACATGTCCTATCTTTCCCAGTGTACACGGCTTGTCCTCTAGGCAGGCATACGTTTATGTAAATTCAGCCTAAATGGCGTACCTTTGGTGCCAACAGTATAGTACAATATGCCACCACAGAAACCAGATTTATTATTATTTGGGTGCCATAGTGGCTGAGTGGGTAGCACTTCTGCCTTGCAGCGCTGGGGTCCTGGGTTAAAATCCCACCCAGGTCAACATCTGCAAAGAGTTTGTATGTTCTCTCCGTGTTTGCGTGGGTTTCCTCCGGGTCCTCCGGTTTCCTCCCACACTCCAAAACATACTGGAGGGTTGTTTAGATTGTGAGCCCCATGGGGACAGCGATTTGGCAAACTCTGTGCAGCGCTGTGTAATCTGTGCGCTATATAAATAAAGAATTATTATTATTATTTGCACAACAACTAATACAAACCCCAGAGCAGACTACAAGTACAGTGCTAAAACCAGACAATAATAATACTGGAGACCACCCCTACAGAAGACCTATAATACAGGAGACCCCCAGAACAGACCTATAACAGCGACAACCCACAGAGGAGACTGAAAATACAGTGCTAAAACCAGACAAAAATATACTGGAGACCCCCCCCCCAGGAGCTGACTTATAATACTGGAACCCCCAGAGAAGACCTATAATAAAGAAGTAAACCTATTACACTTAAGAACCCCCCCCCCCCACCCCAGAAATGACATTTTATACTGGAGACCCCCAAAGCATACATATCATAATCAGAGATTGGAGAATACAGAATAGAGGAGACCACAGAGCAGACACTATTTCTGAAGACCCCAAGCAGACTAATGCTGAAGACCCCCAGAGAAGGGGGATCCTCAGAGCAGGATCCTTAGTAGGGATCCTCAGAGCAGATGTAGAAGAGAGGAGACAACATAGCAGACTCCAAAACAGACACTAATGCTGGAGACCCCTAGAGTAGACCTAAAATACTGGAGACCGCCATAGCAGTAGTTTAATAATGGAGACTCCCAGAGCAGATGTATAATACTGGAGACCCTTAGAGTAGATCCATAATAGTGGAGACCCCTGGAGTAGGCAGATAAAAGTGGATGCCAGAGGATGCCAGAGGACATGCTCGCTACGTGAGGTGATATGCCGGGAAGTATGAACTACAGGTGTTACATCATATGCTGTACAGTGGAGACATGGAGAGGCGTAGAAGGAGGAGGAAGGAAGTCAGCGGCCATGTAATCTGAGTGAGGAGATATGCAGGAAAGTATTAACAGCTGCTCACAAGTTCTCACATAATGTAATTTCAGTTCTACAGAGACCATACATGGATGGTAGTAGTCAATGACCTGCCTTTAATAAAGAAACTGTACACAAATGTTAATGGACCTTTAGGTCTCAGATATTTCATCCACGAAAAGTCCAGGTCTTCCTAAAGCTAATGGAAAAAAAAAATGTATCTATATCTATAAGGGGACCTTGTATCTAAATTCATTATATGTATTTTTACATAAGGGAGATGGGTGCAATCCTTGCATAAGCTAAAGCCCCCATGATGTCTATATCCACCACTGCTAGTAGTAGTAATACACTGAGCTGTAGCCATATTTCACCCTAATCCCTTTGCATTTACACAATTAGCCTCGCTGACTGATGACAATAATCAGAGAAAACCATAAGTGTAAGAGTGGAAAGTTATAAAACTAAATACGAAAACATCTGGGGAATATCACGGCTTTATAAGGAGAGACTCAGAGCTGTGTGCAGGATATATCCCAGCCAGGCTAAACGTCTCACACATCTCGTGTCATGTCATCCCTACAATAGATGACTACGGATATCACAGCCAGAAATCAAGGATGGAGAGAACCTGTCCAGAAATATTCCCTCTACATGTTCTCCTCAAGTCTATGACATTGCTATTTGTAATATTCATGTATTTTCTGCCAGTTTCTTTATATTCTAAGAATCACTTGGGTTGTGAGCTTTATATTCCTGACGATGATTCACTTCTCGGTTCTTCAAAAGATGGAGACATCATCATAGGAGGCATTTTACAAATTCTTCTTGCGCATAACCAAGATTCAGTAGATTTTTCGGAGATACCCTCAAGTGGTTGCTGTATCGGGTACGTACAGAGCAGCACCAAGCTATTCGGCAATTCAATGGTGCCCCCTTCCCTTACTAACAGCCATATACAGTATGTATGAATATATAAACATATATACCTGACATGTACAATGTTGCTTACGATTTTAAATCAATGGTATATATGATGTAATAGGTCGCTCTTGTTCAGTGATGGCAAACCTTTTGGAGACAGAGTACCCAAGCTACAACCAAAACCCACTTATATGTCGCAAAGTGCCAGCATAACAAGTTTAGCTGTTACTTATTGATCCTTGCTGAATCACAGATTTTATTCGTATTGGCGTCCTAAGATCAAAATAGAAAGATGATGGATAAATTTGGATTGTAGCTTCCCTCCAGGGTCCCCTGAAGAGGAAGAATCAGGGGACCCAAAGCAGGAGCTCCGACAATAATCCATCTCTGTCCACACCTTCTTGCTCCTCCTGTAGTCCTGGCAGCCAAGGAAGTCTCTTTAAAATAGCGCTGAGCATGGTGCCTCCTGGGCTGTCTTGGATCACAGGAGAAAGCCTTGAGTCCTAGCTAGCAAACTCTGTGTTGGGGTGAAGGCCTGGGTGCCCACAGAAAGGGCTCTGAGTGCCACCTCTGGCACCCATGCCATAGGTTTGCCACCACTGCTCTAGTGTTTGATACATACGTATATATACATTATACAAACAATAGAAAAACATGCACTTACTGCTCTTATATACCGTAGACTCATATGGAGGGATTGGATATAGATTAAAACTTGAACAACTATAGTAGTGCTGCTTTATTCTCTGAGTGTATATAGTAGGTAAAATAAATATTCACCACATCTCAATTTTCTAATTCAATGTATTTCTAAAGGTGAAATCGACATGAAATTCTCACCAGATTATGGTAACAACTGCGTGCTCTCATCCAGCATGCATTGTGTGTGGGTGGTACTCATCATGTCTGTTACGTCCAGTGAGCACTAGAGATGAGCGAGCACTAAAATGCTTGGGTACTCGTTATTCGAGACAAACTTTTCCCGATGCTCGAGTGCTCGTCTCGAATAACGAACCCCATTGAAGTCAATGGGAGACTCGAGCATTTTTCAAGGGGACCAAGAGTCTGCACAGGGAAGCTTGGCCAAACACCTGGGAACCTCAGAAAAGGATGGAAACTCCACGGAAATGGACAGGAAACAGCAGGGGCAGCATGCATGGATGCCTCTGAGGCTGCTTAATCGCACCATTATGCCAAAATTATGGGCAACAGCATGGCCATGACAGAGTGACCGAATGAGGCTAGATAGCATCTAAAACATGCAATAATTGACCCTGACACTATAGGGGACGGCACGCAGAGGCATCGGCAGCAGGCTAGAGAGTGTCATGGCGACATACCCTAAATGGACTCAGGTTTCAACAAAGGAGGTGAGCAAGAAGCGCTGAAATGATTTCCTATGTGAACAAAAGGTTGACGGTATATTTAGTCGAAAACACAGCATGGTGGCGACATAGTGACCAAGTTCCATAACGTATCTGGTGAAATACCCGAAAAATGAGCCTGACACAGCTCTTTTGATAAAGGGACGGCATGGGGAGGCAGCCATGGAGACTACTTCCATGATTAAGAGTGACTACTGGGGCATCCATATTGCTTCTATGATTGAAACTTCAGGTCTCCAGCATGGTGACAGATGGGCCGAGTTCCACTATGTATCTGGTGAAACACCTGAAAATTCTGCCTGACACAGCTCGTTTGATAAGGGGATGATGTGCTGCATATCCTCTCGTGCTCCAGCGTCTGTGGTATAAACAGTTGAAAGTTGCACATGGAGACATTGGTGGACGCTGTGGAGGATCGTGGAGGCGAAATGGACAGGAAACAGCAGGGGCAGCATGCATGGATGCCTCTGAGGCTGCCTAATCTTGGGATGGAGCTGGCGGTTCGCTGCCAGGCGAGCTTTTGCCTGTCCAAGCCCCTGTCTCTCGGCTCCTCCCCACCCAAAATGGGCCCAGGGGCCAGAAGCGTTTACTTTGAAAAAATTATAATTTTCAAAGCTGGCCGGGTCATTTGAATATTTCACCTAGGAATAATGGAATAGCATAGTGGTTCTATTTTTAATTGTTTTTACGGAAATGGTTCCATGATTAAGAGCGACAGTATAAGGCATCCATATTGCGCTGCTATCATTGCAACTTCAGGTCTCCAGCATGGCGGCGACAGATGGACCGCGTTCCACTATGTATCTGGTGAAACACCTGAAAATTCTGCCTGACACAGCTCGTTTGATAAGGGGACCATGTATGGAGGCAGTGAACTAGTAGTAGATTAAAGGTGCTGCAGTTAAAACTATGTTAGTTGGATCTTGGGTCATGGCCATGCTGTTGCCCATAATTTTGGCATAATGGTGCGATTAAGCAGCCTCAGAGGCATCCATGCATGCTGCCCCTGCGTTTTTGTCCATTTCCTGGTGTTCATCCTTTTCTGAGGTTCCCAGGTGTGGCCAAGCTTCCCTGTGAGACCCTTGGTCCCTTGAAAAATGCTCGAGTCTCCCATTGACTTCAATGGGGTTCGTTATTCGAGACGAGCACTCGAGCATCGGGAAAAGTTGTCTCGAATAACGAGTACCGAGCATTTTAGTGCTAGCTCGTCTCTACCCATGGGCCCATGCTATGACAGCAGGTACAATCTCCTAGGGAGGCATATCAGGTTTCTTATTTCCAGATCCTTGGTCTTTTCCGCACCCGTTGTTTCCATTCCTTCTTCTCTTCTGAGGGAGCACGGTGGTGTTCTTCCATTATCCGGTTACGCATCCCTGGCCTGCAAATGTCTGCTGGTCTCTTGATCTGATTTTCCATCCTTTTTAAGTTTCTTTGCTTGGGATCTGGTGACACCATTGTGGGATATGTATCTTGTGGTGCTGGATCCAACCACTTGGAGGACACGTTACCCAAGCTGCTCTCTTCATGCCCGGTCCGTCAGATAATTCCCTACTGGCATCCTGCTGTTGAGTTTGCCATGTCTCCTTCACCTTGATCACCGCTACCCTGGTGGGCAGGCTCCAGTGCCGACATGGGGACTCGATGTGTTTTGCATGCTTCACAGGTGTTCCTTGAGCTGTAATAAATCCTTTTTTCCAGATCATCCCAAAGTCACTGGCATGCCAAAGCGTATCTGGAATCAGTCCTTATTGTTAGCAATTTTTCCTCCTAGAAGGCCGTTCTAGAGGCTAGTAGTTCAGCTTCTTGTGCTGAAAAGTGTGCAGGTAACGCCTCTGCTCTAAGGACTTGGTTTCTTTTCCGAGTCATCAGTATATCTGGATCCGTCTGCCAAAGGTCCAAGTCACAGCTTGAGATATTCTTCTGTGGTGACTATGCGAGCGGTGTGGCGGTCTCTTCTTCCAAAATTCTTAAACAGTGTGCTCCAATTTCGGGGGTATGTGTTCCTTCAACTCTCCAGAAAATGTGGAATGAGGGGCTGGATTCACGTTTGACATCTTTGAAAGTGATGTTTGAGTGTAGCAGAAGTGAACACTAGTCTGAGGTGTCTTTGATGGTCAAATGTTGTGGCAAAGTCTGCCGAAGCACTGCTGCTAGGTCATGCGTGATTGTATCACCAGATCATGTCCAGAAACAATATCCGCAGTTTTATTCAATAGCAGTGTGCAGCATGTACAGCTTAGCGGTGGGCGCTGTTCTGGCGACGGGTCAAGCTGGCTGAAGAGTACCCAATTGGTCTGTGTTAGGATTCCTGAGGCATGTCCATTAGCTTCTGAAATAAAGAAGTTGAATTCTTTGTCATAGCCGGAATGCCCAAAGCTGGGGCACTAGCCACCGCCTTTGAAGTAGTTGAAAGATATCCACTTGCCACTGGTAAGTTGCCCAGTCCACAGCATGTTGTGGCAATGGGCCCCTACTTAAACAGTCATTGAGAGGCTGCATGCTAGCCGAGGCATCAGGTATCCACTGACGGCAGTAAATGACAAGGCCCAGGAAGGTTTGAAGTTGATGGGTAAGGAGGGCTAGAATGGCCAGCTTCCTTCCTCGGTGAGGGGTCTGGCACCCTGGGAATGCAGTGTCCAAGAAACACAACTCTGGGTTGGCACATTGTACCTTGTCTTAGAGACTTGCAGTTGATGGTGTACAGGAATGGAGCAGAGACAGTGAAGCTGAGTGATAGTAGAGAGGGTTGCCGCAAAGCAAAAGGTCGTCCACATACTGCAACAAGTGACTCCGGTTCTTAGGATCCATGTTGTAGAAGTGTCTTCATGGCTTGGGTGAATTGGTTGGGTTTGTTCTGGGCTCCTTGTGGGGTCTGGTCCAGGTGACGACTGTCTCCTGTGAAATGCAAAAAGGTATCAGCAGCTTTCATGTAATGCACACTGAAGAAAGCATTTGCCAGATCAATGACTGTAAATAACTCGGCTGAGCAGGGACTTTCAGAGCAGGGTGTTAGGGTTGGGGACCACAGGGGTTTTTAGGATTGTGGCAGCATCTCACAGCCTCAAGTCCTGTACCAGTCTGCACTTTGGTGGTTTCCCTCTAACTGAATATTCTTTATTGGAAACAGAGGTGTTATCTTGTATTGCAAGGGGAGGTGCCATCTCACCAATACTCCTGCATCGAGGGAGGGTTGAATAGTTGTACTCCTAGCGCTTTCTTCTGGCAAGCTGAGTGGATATTGAGGCAACCTAGGGTGATGCTGCCTTCCTGAAGTAGACCATGACGGGTGTCCTGGGAGTAGTCCAAAGTCATTGGGTCCCTAAGACCAGAGACACTGGCTGAACAAATCCGTCTGATGTTACAAACGGATCTTTACTTGTAGGGGACATTATAGCGGGTAGGCCTCAGCAAAACATCGTTATAAGAAGCTCCGTCATGGAGATGGGATCTTGCAGCTCCAAGGGAGTTATGCTTCTGCTGTGTATGAATGTTAGACCTCAGTGCTTCGTGTAGGAATCGTTCCAGTGATGGGATGGGGAGGTATCTACAGAGAGAGAAATTGGTCCATTGGTCTGGAGGAAGTGGGCCAGGCAGATATAGGAACACGGGTCAGTGGGGGGAGGAAGAGTGGACCTTCAAGCCAATAAGTAAAGAGTATCTCTTTTGGACAAAATGGGGAATGGTAGGGGGCAGCAGGCCTTTGGTGGAGTAACTGAAGTGGCCTTGCCAGTTCCACCATAAGGAGGGGTTGTTGATCCCACTTGAGATAAAGTGACCACCCACAAGGTGACGTTTGGGAGCTACTGGGCGGCAGATGGGTACTGGATGCGACCTACCTTCATGGTCTGGGAGCCAGAATGGCATGTGCTGGGCCTGTCCTGATAGGGTCTTTGCTCGGTCGTATTGAAGTCTTTCATGGGGTTGTTGATCCCAACGGGGGAATGGGGCTGGTATGGCGGGATCCACAATCGAGGCTGCTCTGCATCCCTTTTTAATGGCCGGACGCTGATTCTCCAACAGACGGGAGCGCCCCGTCGCCATGCCAGGAGGCCTGGCCTGTCTCGGCCGGGACGAGTTGCTGATCATGTGAGGAACTTGCCGCTCTGTGGCCAACTTCGAGTAAGTAGTTAGGTTAGGGCGTGGTTGATTATGTGGTGGGTATTACTGGGTTGTTGTTGACAAAGTGATGGAAATACCTTCTTCATTTTCATCACGCTTTCAGCACTCTTAGTTGTAAGCATCATACTTGTTCTTTTTCTTTCTTTTTTATCCTTGGCCATGGTTGGAGCGCTGAAATCCTTTTACTATGGTAACTGCATCTTTGTGAAGCAGCAGGAGTATATTTCAGGTCTGGTCCGATTATCGTATCCTTAAGGTCCTCTTCTAATCATTCTAAAAAGCCTTTACTAGCCACACGTAGATTGAATGTGTTGGAGCTGAAACTCCAGATCTCATTGTTTGCACCATTTTGGCAGCATTTTTTCTGCTGATTCATCAGGGTCCTGTTGAACCATCTTGGATCTGCATCTTGATAACTTCTAAAACAGGCTTGCGACTAGCTACAACCAACCACCGCTCCCTGGTTCCAGATAACCAGTGGTTTGTATGCATTGGTGCTTCATGTTGAAATTGATTGGGCCCCCATTCCACTTATTTCCCTGGCCACACCTCAATAATATTTGAGGCCCTGTGTTATCCGGGTTCACCAATGCTCCTCACCTTATGTGTAGTATGTCTCCCTGCCCCAGAAAAGGGTCAATTGACCTCCAATTGGGGTTATTATACATCCGGGTGACTCTAGGGGCCCACTTCTCATCGCTCTAGACCCTGTTGGCAGTGGTGGCAGTGGTGGCAGTGACCGTTTCTCAACAGTTATCCAGGAGCAGCCTTGGTGGGATCTGTGGATACCTGCCGGGCGACAGCTGCCTCGGAGGAAAGTCGAGGGCTTAGGAGCCGGTGGCTTGAGGGGCATTTTGGGCTGCGGGGGGAGAGTAATGTATAGCCTTGGTGAGTCTATACTCGAGTCTCCTCCCTTTCTCTTCCCTTTCACCCATCCTCCTCATAGTCATTCGGCTGTGTGGCCACTCGACGCCGCACAACAGAGTTATGGTCGCCGGTGAAAAACTTCCCCCCAAACTAGTGACGGAAGGTGTAATGGTGACATGATGGTGAAGTGGAGGAGGGGCCGGTGGGGGCATAGGAAGGGTCCTGTCTCTCTATGCATTGTCAAATGAACACAGGGGGGTGGGGCTCCCCAGGGTCGTTACCAGGGGACCACTGCGGCATTGACTATGGAAAAAAGGGGAGGGCCTTGGTAGTACGGCTGACCAGAAGAGGAATGAGGGGAATACAGGGGTTGGAATGGGGTGGACCAAGATGGCTTACTCATCATTCCATTTTCGGCATAGGTGGGACAGGGACTGGGGTGTGGGCTAAAGGGGCTTGGGGCCATTCCATGGGCGGGTCTGGGGGCCAACCACACATGGGACAGGCATGACTCCGCTATTTGGGTTTGAAACCACTACACTCGTATAAGTTCCCTTATGGACTGTGTTAGTTGCCATTATAGGGAAGGTGGTGAGCCTGGTGCAGATAGCCAGTGTGGTGTTACATGGCAACGGGCAGAGAACATTGCTAGACACATATGTACTGCTGCTTTGTTCAGGCCCGTTTCGCAAATGCGGGCTCGGCCCCGCTAAATAAACAAAAATACGGTTTAACTTGAGATACACGTCAGCGTAGCTACTCACCTGCCGGCAGGGGGCTAAGGCTCACCGTTGTGTGCAGTTTAAATAACCAAATCCCTACATCAGAACCCCTATGACCACAACAGTTAGGGCGCCTCGCACACAAGCCGTACTTCCCCTCGGTATCTCGCCCTGCCACGGTTCTGTGCGCCAAATGCTATGACCTCGGTCTCTAACCGGCAACTTTATTTTCCTTTTGCCTAATAAAAATTGAAACTCCGGAAATGTATTTGAGACTACACCCACTGTCTCCCCGAACGCGATGCTTGAGTTATAACGCTCAAACTTCGCTTCTATTGGATGGGTTCGTAGAAAGCATATGATTTGTCTTCTCGAGCGGTTGAGGTTGAGGAATGGGCAGGGTTCGTGAAAACATAAGAGTGTCAATGAAATAGTAAACGTAGTCAACATCTAGCCGTATGACATGACAGAGTGACCGAATGAGGCTAGATAGCATTAAAACATCCAATAATTGACCCTGACACTATAGGGGACGGCAAGCAGAGGCAGCGGCAGCAGGCTAGAGAGTGTCATGGCGACATACCCTAAATGGACTCAGGTTTCACCAAAGGAGTGAGCAAGAAGCGTGAAAGATTTCCTAGTGAACAAAAGGTTGACGGTATATTTAGTCGATAACACAGCATGGTGGCGACATAGTGACCAAATTCCATACGTATCTGGTGAAACACCCGAAAAATTAGCCTGAGCCGAACATCTTTTTGATAAAGGGACGACATGGGGAGGCAGCCATGGAGACGACTTCCATGATTAAGAGTGACTACTGGGGCATCCATATTGCTTCTATGATTGAAACTTCAGGGCTCCAGCATGGTGACAGATGGGCGAGTTCCACTATGTATCTGGTGAAACACCTGAAATTCTGCCTGACACAGCTCGTTTGATAAGGGGATGATGGCTGCATATCCTCTCGTGCTCCAGCGCTCTGTGGTATAGACGTTGAAAGTAGCACATGGAGACATTGGTGGACGCTGTGGAGGATCGTGGAGGCGAAATGGACAGGAAACAGCAGGGGCAGCATGCATGGATGCCTCTTAGGCTGCCTAATCTGGGATGGAGCTGGCGGTCCGCTGCCAGGCGAGCTTTTGCCTGTCCAAGCTCCTGTCTCGGCTCCTCCCCACCCAAAAGGGCCTGGGGGTCAGAAGCGTTTACTTTGAAAGAAATATAATTTCAAAGCAGGCGGGTTGTTTGAATATTTCACCTAGGAATAAGGAATAGCATAGTGGTTCTATTTTTAATGTTTTTACGGAAATGGTTCCATGATTAAGAGCGACAGTATGGGGCATCCATATTGCGCTGCTATGATTGCAACTTCAGGTCTCCAGCATGGCGGCGACAGATGGGGCCGCGTTCCACAGTATCTGGTGAAACACCTGAAAATTCTGCCTGACACAGCTTGTTTGATAAGGGGACATGTATGGAGGCAGTGAACTAGTAGTAGATTAAAGGTGCTGCAGTTAAAACTATGTTAGTTGGATCTTGGGATGGAGCTGGCGCTCCGCTGCCAGGCGAGCTTTCGCCAATCCAGCCCCTGTCTCTAGGCTACTCCCCAAACCGCACTTCTAAGAACCTTTGTAAGATCAAGGTAGTACCGTTCTTATAGTGTTGGGATATGGCGGGTGAGGGGAATGTAAACAGATGCGCAAGAAGCGCGTGAAATAATATCGGTTAATCATAAAAGTTTGCCAGTAATTTTTTGTGGATTACACAGCAGGGTGGCAACAAAGTTAACAAGTTTGATGTGGAAGCCATGAAAACAACCCAAATCTGCCTGCACAGCTCGTTGATAAGGGGACCATGTATAGAGGCAGCTATATGGACGACTTTTGGAGGCAGTATGGCGATGACGTGTGGAGGTAGCAATGGAGACAACGTGTGGAGCCAGCTAAAAAGATGACATGTGGAGGCTGCTATGGAGACAATTTAATTGGATAGTGCCTGTATGTGGCAGTCCAAAAAGTTTTCAAACCAGAGGAGCAGGTAGGTGGTCCTCCAGAAAATTAAATAGATTGAGTGGCTGTATGTGGCACTCCCAAAAATTGCTTTAAAACAGAGGACCCGGGTAGGTGGCTTCCAGAAAAATTAAATACATAGAGTACTATAGCTAGAGCCAGTTGGCCCTGGAAAAAATAGCCAGTTTCCTCTGCTGTAGTGACACAAAGAGGAGGAGAAGGAGGAAAATGAGGAGGAGGAGTGCATACATTATTCAGGTTGAGCTCTTTCACCTGGTGGAGAATGAAAATCCGGAGAAATCCAGGCTTTATTCATCTTGATAAGCGTCAGCCTGTCAGCGCTGTCAGTCGACAGGCGTGTACGCTTATCGGTGATGATGCCACCAGCTGCACTGAAAACCCGCTCGGACAAGACGCTAGCGGCAGGGCAGGCAAGAACCTCCAAGGGTACAGCGCCAGTTCGTGCCACATGTCCAGCTTTGAAACCCAGTAGCTGTGTGATCATTTAGGACGATGGTATGGTCAGCTACGTACTCCCTCACCATCTTTCTGTAAAGATCAGCCCTACTCTGCCGAGACTGGAGAAAAGTGACAGTGTTTGTGGGGTGACATAAAACTGGCAAAGGCCTTGTAAGCGTACCCCTGCCAGTGCTGGAAAAGCTGCCTGCTCGCCTACTCTCCCTCGTACTTGTCCCGCAGAAGTACACCCTCTGCCGCTAGCGCTGTCAGAAGGGAAATACTGTTTCAGCTTGTGCACCAGGGCCTGCTGGTATTCATGATTCTCACACTTCTTCCTCTCAGGGATGAGAGTGTAAAGATTTTGCTTGTACCGTGGGTCCAGGAGAGTGGAACACCCAGTAAAGTGCTGGAATAAATTCTTGAACGCGAGGGTCACGGGATAGACAGCCTAGCATGAAATCTGCCATATGCGCCAGAGTACCAACGCGCAAGAATTCACTCCCCTCATGGCCTGACTGCCCATTTCCTCTCTCCAACTCCTCTCTTCTGCCCATACACGCTGAACAGTAAAGGATCGAACAATGGTCCCCTCTTCTGTCTCGCTAACATTCTCCTCCTTTCTCCTCATCCTCTCCACCTCCTCCGGTATGCGCTGAGAAACAGACCTAAGGGTGCTTTGGCTATCAACAAGGGAATCTTCTTCCCCTGTCTTCTGTGACCAGCGCAAAGCTTCCGACTTCATGCTGACCAGAGAGTTTTTCAACAGGCCAAGCAGCGGGATGGTGAGGCGTGAGCTGATGATGGCGGCATAGCCACTGACATCTGTGTTGACTCCTCAAAGTTACTCAGCACCTGACAATATCAGACATCCACGTCCACTCCTCATGTAGACTTGAGGAAGCTGACTGACTGACTACCAGTTCTGGTGGAAGTTGACATCTGGCAGTCTACACAATCGCTCTGCGCTGCTGGTAAAATCTGGATAAAATGGTTAATGTTGATTCCACCTCGTGGGCACGTCGCACAACAGTTGGTGAGCGGGCAGTGGCAGGGGGCTGGGGCGGCGCTGCGCTGCCTGAAGAGTGGCAGTATCTGTGTGGACTTCCTGAAATGCGCACAGATGTGGCGCACCTTCGTGAGCAAATCAGACAGATTGGGGTAGTCTTGAGGAAACGCTGAACTATGAGATTCAACAAATGGGCCAGGCATGGCACATGTGTCAGTTGCCGAGTTGCAGAGCCGCCACCAGGTTACGGCCGTTGTCACACACAACCATGCCTGGCTTCAGTTCAGCGGTGCCAGCCACAGATCGGTCTGCGCCGTGATGCCCGTAATAGCTCTTGGGGCGGTGTGCCTTTATCACCTAGGCTCAGCAGTTTGAGCACCGCTACGTCACTTAGCGACGGCACTGCTGCTGTGCCTAGAGCAACCGACTGATGGCGCCATGCCACGGATGGTAATTGGAGGAGGAGGAGGGGTGGGAGGAGGAGGAAGAGAGAAGCATAGTAGGCCTTTGAGACCTGGACCGAGGTAGGTCCCGCAAACCTCGGCGTCGGCAGTATATGAGCAGCCCATGGACAGACTCGGTCCCAGCCTCCACCAAGTTAACCCCATGTGCCGTCGGTGATATATAGTGGCCCTGCCCGGCAGCACCGTCCACGTGTCCGTGGTCAGGTGGACCTTGTCAGAAAACGGCGTTGGTCAGGGCACGGATGATGTTTGTTGACACGTGCGGTGCAGGGCTGGAACGGCACATCGGGAAAAGTAGTGGCGGCTGGGGACCGAATACCGAGGGATGGCCGCCGTCATGAGGTTTCGAAAGGCCTCGGTCTGTACAAGCCTAATAGGGCAGCATCTCCAGGCTAGCAACTTGAGATGTGGGTTGAGGGCTTGGCGTTGTGGTGGGTTGCGCTTATACTTCCTTTGCGCTCCAGCGTCTGGGGTATGGAGAGCTGAACGCTGGTGGATGCTGTGGAGGATCGTGGTGGGCGAAGATGGGGTTTTTGCACGGGAGGTGTTTGGGCCGTGGTCCTGGGCAGGGGGCTGACTAGCAGGTGACACAGGGGAAGGAGCAGTGGTGTGCCCAGCCGGAGGTGAACGGGCTTGGCCCCATTGAGTTGCGTGTTAGCATTCATATGCTGCCGCATACTGGTGGTAGTTAAGCTAGTGTGTGGAACCCCTGCTGATCCTGGTTTGGCAAAGGTTGCACACCACAGTCCATCGGTCATCCGTTGTGTCTTTAAGAACCTCCAGACTTCTGAAAATCTAGCCTCGCCATGCGAGCTTGACTAGGGGCAACATTTGGCGCTGATGCACCAGCTCTGGCCCTGCCTCTCCATCTGGCCCCACCACTGCCTCTTCCAACCTTTCTGCTATAGGATCTCGCCTCCGTCTCAGAAGCACTGTGTTCACCCGGCCTCTCAACCCAGCTTGGTCTGTCACCTCATCATCCTCGATTCCCTCAGTCTGCTACCCCCTCGGACTTCCTGCCCTGACAACAACTTCACCACTGTCTGACAACCGTGTCTCACATCGTCGGACACCTCTTACACATTTTTCCACTACGTCAAGAAGGTCATCATGACCCACAGACTGCGACCGGTGTAAACCTGGGTATCGGAAAAGAGCTCAGCAGCAACCGGACAAGTGGTTTGTGACTCTGGGAAGGGTCCAGAAAACAGTTCCTCGAGTATGGCGGTTCAAATGCCAAATTTTCCTGGGAGGGGGCAGACTGGGGGGAAGGGGCTGAGGTGCAGGAGCTGGAGGAGTGGCGATTTCGGTGACATGGGTGGACTGCGTGGAAGAGACTGGTGGACAAATTGCTAGAAACATTGTCGGCAATCCACGACATCACCTGTCGCAGTTCTGGCCTCAACAGTGCTCTACCACGATTCCCAGTAACTTCAGACATGACCTAGGGAGTGTGCTCTGCGGCGTTCCCCTGCTCCCTCAACAGCAGTGGTGTCTCACCCGCCCAGGACCACGGCCTATGACCCTGCAGTAGTTGGACCCCACGTCCCCGCCCTCGTCCTCTACCCCTAGCCCTCGGGTTTAACATTTGAAATGAATTAAAACTGTAATTTTTTTTTTTTTGTGTTTTTTGTTTTTAACCAACAATGCATCTTTGCATGGCTATTTCTAGCCAACTATGAAAGCACACTGCTATGCCGAGAGATGACGCTGAGTTTCAAAAAAAACGATACAATAAAAGAAACTGGCATGTGCTATTGAAATCAACCCTAATAAATGTCCACTTCGGTTGTTGAGTGGATATGGCGTCACTAGCGCTAAAACAAACGTCCCAAGTCTCACGCAATTCCTCACATATGGTAGTAGATGCACTACAGCAAGGCCAGCCACAGCAAAATAACCAAAATCAAACTATATAAAGCTATTGTAGCCTAGTAAGCCGTTTGGATTTCCTATGGCTATTTTCTAGCCAACTATGAAAGCACACTGCTATGCCAGATGAGATGACGCGTGAGTTATCAAAAAATAAACGTAAAAAATAAAAAAGAAACTGGCAGACTGTGCCTAATTGAAATCAAACCCTAATAAATTGTCCCACTTCGGTGTTTGAGTGGATATGTGCGTCACTAAGCGCAAACACAACGGTCCCACAGTCTCACTGCAAATTCCTCACAATTATGGTAGTAGATGCACACAGCAGGCCAGCCACCAGCAAATTAACCAAAAATCAACTATATAACGCTATGTAGGCCTAAGTAAGCCGTTTGGATTCTCCTATGGCTATTTTCTAGCCAACTATGAAAGCACATGCTATGCCAGATGAGATGACGCTGAGTTATCAAAAAATAAACGTAAAAATAAAAAGAAACTGGCAGACTGTGCCTAATTGAAAATCAAAACCCTAATAAATTGTCCCACTTCGGTGTTTGAGGATGGATATGTGCGTCACTAAGCGCTAAACACAACGGTCCCAAGTCTCACTGCAAATTCCCACAATATGGTATAGTAGATGCACTACAGCAAGGCCAGCCACCAGCAAATTAACCAAAAATCAACTATATAACGCTATTGTAGGCCTAAGTAAGCCGTTGGATTCTCCTAGGCTATTTTCTAGCCAACTATGAAAGCACACTGCTATGCCAGATGAGATGACGCTGAGTTATCAAAAAATAAACGTAAAAAATAAAGAAACTGGCAGACTGTGCCTAATTGAAATCAAACCCTAATAAATTGTCCCACTTTGGTGTTTGGATGGATATGTGTGTCATTAAGATCTAAACACAACGGTCCCAAGTCTCACTGCAAATTCCTCACAATATGGTAGTAGATGCCACTACAGCAAGGCCAGCCACCAGCAAATTAACCAAATATCAACTAATAACGCTTATGTAGGCCTAAGTAAGCCGTTGGATTCTCCTATGGTATTTTCTAGCCAACTATGGAAAGCACACTGCTATGCCAGATGAGATGACGCTGAGTTATCAAAAAATAAACGTAAAAAAATAAAAAGAAACTGGCAGACTGTGCCTAATTGAAATCAAAACCTAATAAATTGTCCCACTTTGTGTTTGAGATGGATAGTGTGTCACTAAGAGCTAAACACAACGGTCCCAAGTCTCCCTGCAAATTCCTCACAATATGGTACTAGCTGCACTACTAATGCCAGCAAGCCCCAGCACAAGAAAACAAAAAAAGTAAAATAAAACGTTATTGTAGCCCTAAGAGGGCTGTTGGGGTTATTGTAGAATCACTCATGCTAACACTATTCTAATAGAACAGCCTAACGCTTTCCCTGACCAGCAGCAGCTCTCCTAGCGGGCATCCTGACAGAGAATGATCGAGCAGCGCGGGCAGGGGCTAGTCTATCCAGGGTCACCTGATCTGGCCAGCCAACCACTGCTATCGACGTGTAAGGGTACCACGTCATGCTGGGTGGAGTGCAGAGTCTCCTGGCTTGTGCTCTGTTTCTGGCCGCCAAAAAGCAAAACGGCGGGAGAGATGCCATTTTCTCGAGCGAGCGAAATACTCTCCGAGCAACGATCAGTATGTTCGTTCATCTCTATATCATATCCAGCTGCCCAAGGAGGAAAATATGGATATGCACTCGTTATAGTGGACATGTTCCCCGAATGGCCAGAGGCGTACCCCGTGGCAACATGACACGAAAAACCACAGCAAAGAAACTGATCACAGAGAAAAGTTTGCAGATTCAGAGTACCACAAGTTATAGAGTCAGACCATGGTCTGCCTTTTCTTCCCAGATATTCAGAGAATTGTGAAACATGTTAGGAGTAGATTTAGGCCTACAAACACCATATCACCCACAAAGTTCAGGAAAGGTAGAGGAGGATGAATGTACACTAAAGAAAACAAATTGTTAAAATGACCCAAGACAGTCCTCTTCCCTGGCCGGAATTATTTCCCATTGCTTTGTATCATGTCAGAAACACTGCCCAGGCCAAACATGGCCTATGAGATTTTGTTTGGAAAACACTGATCCTCCCGATCGGTGGACAGAAACTGTCTGAAAGTCATGATGATAGACTGTACAGTATGTAATTGAATTGTCCAGGGAATTACAAATCTGCATGCTGCGGTTGTTGCTTCTCTTACAGAGTCTTCAGGTGAAGCAGTTCACAGTTTCCAGCCGGGAGACAAAGTATATGTGAAAAAGCACCATCAGAAAGGACTGCCTCCAACCACGGGCCTTACACCGTGGTCCTGGTTACACTGTGAAACTTGAAGGAAAACCTGCTTTGATACAGCTCACACTAAAGGGAAAACAGGATGAAGCTCTATATCATTTTCTGTCTAAATTGTCTAATAATTACAAATAATTGCCAGGTTACAACTTTTTGGGTACACACCCGGCCCCATTCGAAGAATATTTCTTGACTTTTGTGATGTTGTAGATTGTCAAGGGACAGATAAAAACACCAAGTATGACCCAGCATACCAGTTCAGGGGCAATGGACGATTTTATATTTGTGTGACCCGTCCGAAATGAGAATTGCAAATCATGATCAGATGTAGGATTGAACACCGGAGAGGGAGGGGGTATCAGCCTCAGGAAGGGCAAGACAGGAAGGACAAAAAAGGTAAATCCTCCTTGACAGGATGGCTTTGTATTTAGGGGGGTTTCCGACAAGACAATGTAAACATCCGGGCAACTGTTTTCCCTTATACCTAAGCATTAAAAACCCTCACCGGGAGAATTAGTGAAAATGTGTTGGGATGCAGTGGAGGAATACTGGATGGGATTAGTGGGAATATTTGAACTTGGGATGCTAAATTAAGACCTACTTTGATTCAGTGATTGCGAAGGAAGGGGCAGAGAGAGAAACTGCAAAAAAGCAGTAAGCGAGGTGATCCCGGTTCCTGGGTTTAAAATGGGAAGAAGTCTTTTCCATGGAAACTCAGGTTTGTCCCAAGGAAGAATTGTGGTTAGGATGGGAAGGTATACTGTAAAGGCTCATAACATGTCAGTCGGGTGTATAGCCCGTGCAGGAGCGAACCCTCATCTGACTACCAACCCTATATTATCCCAACAAAGATAAATTAATCTGTCTTGTGAAGTTGTTACAAGGCAAAAATGTCTCTCGTTGTTTAGAATACTTGCCCCTAGTTCATGTCAAATCAAAAGTGAGATCCCAGATGAAATTGGGTTGAGCAAGGGTAACTACACCTGTATTTCCTCCGACGTCATTAATGCCAAAACTCCCCTGGGGGTGATTGGAAAGGGGTTCTGCCTTATTGTCTGACCATAACTCTTCCTTTATGATGTCTTTGGTTTTGTGGGAATGGCATATTGAGAAACCGCTTCCCCCCATCCTGGAAGGGTCAATGTACTCTGACTAAATTAGTTATGTCCTTCTTAATGTTACCCTGGGATCCAACCCATAAAGATGAACAAGTAAAAAGAAAAAGGTCACTAGGTATTATGATTATAAGCAAGATCCTGATGTGTACATAGATAGTACGGTGTCCCAAGGGGCGTGCCAGATCGATACCAGGATAAGATTGCAGCAGGGTTTGCATCCCTCATTCCCCAGGCCCAGATTAACAAGAATGTAGACTGGATAAATACATTTACTATAATGAGAGAGGTTTTTTGTGAATTATTATGTAGGGATGTTATATACCGGTATTTATAGAAGAGCTGGGTCCTAACACTAGGATAACTCTACCGATAGAATGGTTGGATTATGATACCTGCAGAGAAAGGCGGGGGTGTGTAGGATGATAGGAGAGGACTGCTGCATTACATCCCTCAGAATTCAGGCACGGACGGTAAAACAATTATAGCAATTAAAGAAGATCACTGCCCTAGCAGCAGAGAGAAGGAAAACTCAGGAGTTTAACACCTCCTGGGCGGCGTGGTTTAAACATCTCTTTCAACAAATAGGTTTAGTGTTGCTCGGGATTGTTTATTTGGTTTATTTCTCCTGGGTTGCTGTATACCCCTGCACAAAAAGCTCTATCCAAGAAAATTGCTATGGCAAGGCCAATGGGGGGTTTCCTAATGTAGAAAGGCCAATCCCTAGGTTTATGTCAATGAGGAATAGAAAAAATTTACCCGCTTTTGCCCGATGTCCCAGCTCCGGAGCATCCAGACTCTTCCCCGACAGATGACTTACCCATTATCATGATCTTAAAATAGTCAGACCCATCCCCAATAATGGAAGATTTAGTTGGAGGGAAAGAAAAAGGACTCCATGTGTTAGTTAGGAAGTGCTGGGAAGTTAACTTGAGCGCCGCAAGGGTCCATTGGGTTGATGACCCGTGAAGCAATCCACTCCCCTTTCCCACCACATGGACAGCCCACAGGAAAAGCGAATCTCAGCAAAGCGTAGGGAAAAAAGCTCAGTATTTAGGGGGGATTGTGAGGGCCAAATAATGATTATGTGTCTATAATAATTATATGCTTTATGATTGTATATATGTGCCCTTTGCCCTACATTTGTGTACTCTGCCTGTTGTGAAATACAGAGCTTTTTCCCTTAAATCAGTTTGACCAGATATGCAACTGTCAGCAAAAACTCAAGTCTTATGATCAAAAGCAGATGTTACTTAAATATGGACCGGCATCTGGACCAACGGTCAATTCCTAACAACAGTTACTGGAAATCACCCTGGCATAGAATCAAGGTCTAATTTTGGGGACCAATCAGCGAGGTCAGAGGCAGACATATATGCTTAAGCGATAAACCAATTGTAATGCTTTTACATGTATGTAACACACCTCTTTGTTGAATATAAAAAGTTATGTATCAGGAAATAAAGTTCAGTTCAGGCACACATGCCCCCTAAATTGGATTGTCTTGAGAGAAGAGAGTATAGTCGATTTGCACCCAAAACCCCCAAACCCACCAATCTTAGGCATCTACCAGAAAATCAGTCATTCACAGAGAGCTTTAGCAAGTATCATACAAAACACTAACACCTACTCTTTAACAGATACGTGAGGGGTGTCACATCCACAGGAGAAGATTTTCTTTCGATTCTCAAGTTCATCACTCATCCAACACTCGATACATATTCCTAAACAAGTAGCCATATAGAAGTAATAAAAAAGTAGAAATAGGCTAATAACGGTCTCAAACCATGCACCAGTAACCATCTCCCCTATGCACCTATCTTCCCCCCCCCCACCCACCCCATAAGGAACAGGGACTAAATGAGACATTACTTGACTCAGAGGAAAAAAAATAAACTTATAGTGACAAACTCACCTCTTAATTTAATAAGAAATATTTAGATGAAACGTCCAGAACCAATATTGGCAGGCACATAAAGTTTTCATCAGTGGAGAAATTCATGGCTCAAGAGCTTATTACAAAAAGGAGAGAACGAAACAATAGATGAAATCTGGAAAAATATATCGATTGGAATCCAACATTCAAAAGATCTAAACTAGATGCTACATTTAGGAACTATGTGTAGAAAGGAAAAAAGTTAGTAGATCTTTTGAATGCAAAGCAGCAAAAACTATTTATATGCTAAATTTAGAAATTATTCCCATGGAAATAAAGGAAACAAAATTATGACCTATTAATCAAAAAGCAAAAAGATTCCTCAATATCTCCAGTTATTGCCCAATCGCCTGCAAGTCACGGAAAAAAAAACCCAAGAGATAGCAGAGGAGTTTAAAAAATTCTATGAACAAACTATACAATCTTTCTCCCCAATACGCACAGACGACCCGCCAGACCTCCGACATCATACAAACATCAATAAAACCAGTTACACGGGTTTGAAGTGAAAAAGTTTTTACTATTACCCCTACAGAAAGCCCCAGGCCCAGATGGTCTTCCCTCCACATACATATCGTAACTAAGACACAATACTGATACCGCACTTAAGGAATGGGTGAGGCTCTAGGAAAAGGAGCTCTATTGCCGCCACAAGCTTTAGAAGCAACCATCACCGTAATCCCTAAAGAGGGCAAAAGCCCTAAAATTGCAGTAGCTATCGCCCAATTTCACCCAAATATGGGTCAAAAATCCTGTCTACCCGCCTTAAAAAATATTACCACATTATTAAACCCAGAACAAGCTGGGTTTGTTGCTGGGGAGAGGGGCAACCGAAACTCCACTAGAATTATTCATGCCATGTCCCATGCAGAAAACATAGATACCACTAATCCTTCTCGGCCGGATGCCGAGAAGGCATTTGATAGATCAACTGGAATTTTATTGACTAAAGCATTAAGTAAAATTGGAATACCCCAACAATGATCGACTCAGTGATGTCACTTTACTCTAGACCTAGTGCGAGGAGTGAGATTAATCATTTCCTTTTCAGCCCCTTCATGATCAAAAATGGGACGAGGCAAGGTTTGCCTTCTTCTCCGTCATTATTTGTCCTTATAAACGAGACTCTAATTGCAGGCACAAGGGAACACCTAAATTACATGGACTAAAGTAGGGAACCAACACAATCTAAACGCTGCATTCACACGACAATTATAATAATGTAACAAATCAAAAGAAGCCTTCCCCCATATAATGGAACTATTAGACAAATGGCTCTATCTCCAATTTCAAAATAAATTTCACTAAATCTGTAGTGTTAAGTGTAAATATCACGGCCCTGATAATAATTACAGAGTTCCAGAGAAAATTCCCATTCACCTGCAAACCAACCAAATAAATACTTAGGAATAAATATTACAAAGATCCCTCGGATTTATTGCAGCAAACTATAAAAACATTTTTAGATCAATAGACCAATATTTAAACTCATTAAAAATCCCTTTTATATCACTGGATGGGTAGGAAAAATTTGTTAAAGGCATATATAATGTAAGATTACTCTATCTATACAAATGCTACCACTATATTATTCCAAAACACTTCTTCCAACTAGTTCAGACATCATTTAACAGGTTCCTGTGGCAGGGCAAAGGGGCCTATGATAAAATAATCTACGTCCTACACAACACAGAAAAAGGGAGGTAGGCTAGGGAACTATACCTGACCCTCCTGCTATATTACACTAACCAGTCCACATTTAAGAGGAGGACTACCAGATCATCTCGCCCGTCAAATAGGTTACGGGATCGGATTATGATAGAACTTTTGCGATAATATCAGAACTAACTGGCTGTTGTACCCTGGGGCTCACTTCACGACATCAAAAAGAACGACCGTATTAAACTTGTGAACCAAAAGAACATTGATGGTCCACTGAGACAAACATAGTTTCCCTAATTCTCATCCACACAAAACCGGTAATGAATGCCAGCATGCCGTGTCCCTTCCTTATACATTCACAGTCAGCCATAACCACTACATATAGGGAATCTGGAGTAAAAAAATATCTAACTCTAACACCAGTGAAACTATTAAAGAAAATTCAGGAAAATAAAAGATGGAGGTTAATGGAATAATAAATAATCCCTTTTTTCCTAACCTTCACTTCCTATATAAGATTGAAATGAACAATTCCTCTTCCCCCCTCCCCTCCCTACATGCGATAACCCCGTTTAGGTCTCTACAAGTGTTGTAATATCTAAGTAATGTATCTAACGCTGCCTTCAACTGGAGAAATGTTTCATTATTTTATGATGCAGTGTACATATTAATTACTATTGTCTTGAAAAAGGAGAGGGTCCCTGCAAGTTCCATATCTCCTAATGTTGAATTTGCTTGTAATGTTGAAATTCCTCAATAAAACATTTTAAAAAAAGGCAAAAAAAAAAAAAAAGAAGAATTGATGTTTTCGTTCTATCCTTCTACTCTGCCCCTCAAAAAAAAGTTCCTAAATTTTCTACAATAGGGATACAAAAACATAACCCAAAAATGGTTAACACTGAAAAAGCACTCATCCGCCACCAAAATGTTGTCGAACATGGCCCCTAAATAACGAACAAGCTAAAATTTATAGCCTACAAAAGGATCAATGAGGGGAAACTAAATCCTGAGCCTACAGGGCGCCTCCTTCCTTCTGCCCTTGCTGTGCGGCCCAATTTAAAAATGGCCACATGTGGGGGGTCTCTGTAACTCAGGAGAATAACGGCCACATGGTTGGGGGTACCTCTGAGCACTCGGGAGAAGACACGGCCCCCACAATGGTGGGGGTCTCTGTACTGGAGAAGTAGACGGCCCACAATGTGGGGGGGTCTCTTTACTCGAGAAAATTGTAGAACATAATGTATGGTGGTTTTTCTCTTTATCTTTTGGAAATGTGTAATTGTAGGGCTAAAAAATGAAGTATAACGGATTTCACCCTCCATTATAATTCATTACTATGAGAGACCTTCAAGGGGTAAACAAGTCTTCGTAAACGATGTTGTCTGATAGTTGAGGCGGTGCAGATTTGAAAAATGTGGGTTTGGTTTATATAGGGGTTTTTATGCTAAATATGTAAAAATATCATTCAAAACTTGTATTTATCACCCCAAATATCAATTCTGGAAAAATCACTGAAACGGAATAATTATCAATTTGAAGCCGCAATGACATAAAACTAATTTCAAGATATTTCAAAAATATGAAATGTAAAAAGTAGACAAATGGGAAATGTTATTCACAATAGATTTAGGATAGTAAATCTTATGCTGGCCTGAAAATGGCAATGATTTTCGATTTCGATGATAATGGCAAATTTTTCCAAAAAAATTCATCATTTTTTTTTTGGTAAGTAACGCAAAATTATCAGTCAAAGTTAATTGCTAAAATGAAGTACAAATGTGGGAAAAAAACTATCTCAGAATCGTTTTAGAATAGAACAGTGGTTCAAAATTAAAACGAGTATAGTCGACGCATGTCAATAATCCGAAAAATCGGGCTGCATGAAGCCTTAGCAAAATGGCTGCGTCGTTAAGGGGCTAAAAGCGCGCATATCAAAATGAATAAACGCAGAGGACCTCATGCCAGAACCTAGGTTTCTCATTTGAGCTTTACTCTGGGGCCTGATTCTCTGAAGTTACTCTCCGGATTATTGTATATTCCCAGGGACTCTGAGAGAAAAGTTAACCCTATAATACATTCCCCTGGATAGTTGGAAACACACAAAAAACTCTTTTTTTTCCACATAGTTTTCTCCCAAAGCTTATGTTACATAAAAAGTTTCAATCTACTAAAAATTCATTAGCAAAAAATTTTATATAAATATATCCTGTGTGAGCTGCGTACACAAGCACACTGCCAAACACATACATCTATACAAAAACCACACGTAGCTTCACGTTACCTATCTTACAAAATACAATAAGACTAAGAGATGAGCGAACAACACTGCGCAAGCGTAAATGGCGTAGACGATGCGTTGCTTCGGACGATACGTTTGCAGCTTCGAAAAAATGGTCTCCCGCCGCGTTTTGATTTGGCGGACCAGAAACAGAGCCTCACTACAGCCAGGAGACTCTGCACTCCAACCAGATGAGTGGTACTACACGTCAATAGCAGTAGGTGGCCTGGCCTGAATCAGGGTGACCCTGGAATCTGGACTAGACCCTGCCCCGCGTGATGGGATCTTCTGTTTGTCCCTGAGCTGCTGGAGAGACTCCTGCTGCAGGAAGTGTTAAAGGCTTTAGAAGATGAGCGAGCAATAAAATGCCGGGTTACTCGTTTTTGCAGACGAACATCCGATGCTGCTGCCGATTATGCCAAAATTATGGGCAACAGCATGACCATGACAGAGTGACCGAATGAGGCTAGATAGCATCTAAAACATCCAATAATTGACCCTGACACTATAGGGGACGGCACGCAGAGGCAGCGGCAGCAGGCTAGAGAGTGTCATGGCGACATACCCTAAATGGACTCAGGTTTCACCAAAGGAGGTAAGCAAGAAGCGCTGAAATGATTTCCTATGTGAACAAAAGGTTGACGGTATATTTAGTCGATAACACAGCATGGTGGCGACATAGTGACCAAATTCCATAACGTATCTGGTGAAACACCCGAAAAATGAGCCTGATACAGCTCTTTTGATAAAGGGACGACATGGGGAGGCAGCCATGGAGACGACTTCCATGATTAAGAGTGACTACTGGGGCATCCATATTGCTTCTATGATTGAAACTTCAGGTCTCCAGCATGGTGACAGATGGGCCGAGTTCCACTAT
>WNYA01000146.1:0-170535 GCA_019512145.1 Engystomops pustulosus | reverse complement strand
TCCCCCCTCCCCGGGTGTCCCCCCCCTCCCCCGCTAGGCTCAGCAGTTTGAGCACGCTTGGCTTCGCTTAGGACGGCACTGCTGCTGTGTGCCTAGAGCTACGACTGATGGCCGCCATGCCCAGAGGTAATTCGGAGGAGGAGGAGGTGGAGGAGGGGTGGAGGAGGAGGAGGCATAGTAGGCTGAGACCTGGACGAGGTAGGCCCCGAATCCTCGGCGTCGGCAGTATATGAGCAGCCCCAGGGTCAGACTCGCCAGCCTCCACAAGTTAACCCAATGTGCCGTCAGCATAATAGTGGCCCTGCCCGGCAGCACTCGTCCACGGGCCTGGTAGGTGGACCTGTCAGAAACGGCGTGGTCAGGGCACGGATGATGGTCTCTGACACGTGATGTGCAGGGCGGGACGGGCCATCGGGAAAAGTAGTGGGCTGGGACCGAATACGAGGGGCGGCCGCGCCATGAGGTTCAAAGGAAGGCTCGGTCTCTACCAGCCTATAGGGCAGCAATCTCCAGGCTAAGCAATCTGGAGATGTGGACGTTGAGGGCTTGGGTGTGTGGGTTGCACTATACTTCCTTTTGCGCTCCAGCGTCTGGGGTGTGAGCTGAAGCTGCGATAGCTGTGGATGCTGTGGAGGATCGTGGAGGCGAAGATGGGTTTTCGCACGGGAGGGTGGGACGGTTGCAGGGGGCAGCAGAGGACACAGGGGAAGAGCAGTGGTGTGCCCGGCCGGAGGTGAAGGGCTTGGTCCATTGAGTGGGGTGTTTAGCATTCATATGCCTGCGCTACTGGTGGTAGTTAAGCTAGTAGTGGTGGAACCCCTGCTGATCTTGTGTGGCAAGGTTGCACACCACAGTCCGTCGGTCATCGGTTTCTTTAAAGAACCTCCAGACTTCAGAAATCTAGCCCCTCCCACGGGAGCTTACTACGAAACATTTGGCGCTGATGCACCAGACTCTGGCCTGCCTCTCCTCTGGCCCACCACTGCCTCTTCAACCTGTTCTGCAGGACTCGCCTCCGTCTCAGAACAGCACTGTGTTCACCCGGGCCTATCAACCCAGCTGGGTCTGTCACCTCATCATCCTCCGATCCTCAGTCTGCTCCCCCCTGGACTTCCTGCCCTGACAACAACTTCACCACTGTCTGACAACCGTGTCTCATCATCGTCGACACCTCTTTACCAACTTCTCCATACGTCAACAATGTCATCATCACCCACAGATGCGACCGGTGGAAAACCCTGGGCATCGGAAAAGAGCTCAGCAGCAACGGACAAGTGTTTGTTGACTCTGGGAAGGGTCCAGAAAACAGTTCCTCAGAGTAGCCGGTTCAAATGCACATATTCTGGGAGAGGGCAGACTGGGGGGAAGGGGCTGAGGTGGCGAGCTGGAGAGGCTTGATTTTGGGACATGGGTGGGACTGGTGGAAGGACTGGATGTGACAAATGGGCTAGAAGCATTGTCCGCAATCCACAGACATCCTGTTCGCACTGGTTCTGGCCTCCAACAGGCTCTACCACGAGTCCCGTAACTTGAGACAGAACCTAGGGAGTATAGCTCTGCGGCTTCCCCTGCTCCCTCATCAGCAGGGTGTATCCGCCAGGACCACGGCCTCTGAACCCTGCAGTGGTGGAGCCCACGTCCAGCCCTCGTCCTCTACCCCTAGCCCTGGGTTCAACATTTTCAAAATTAAAGTGTAAACTGTAAAATTTTGTGTTTTTTTGTGTGTGTTTTTGTTTTTTTTTATAAAATGATGCTATCCTATTGCTATGGCTAGTTTCTAGCCTCCTACTCTACAGCACACTGCTGTGCCTTTTTGTGCAAAAAAAATAAAAGTAAAAAAAATCAGCAGACTGTGCCTAATCAATCAAACCCCTATAATTGTCCACTTAGGTGTTGAGATGTGTGTGTCACTAAGAGTAAATAGACCCAGCTCTCCGCAATTCTCACAAGGAAGGCTACTAGTGCCATCCACGAAACAACAAAAATATATCTAACGCTACAGCTAGGCGCGTTGGGTTCTTGCTCAGACATCACTCCTTGCCTAAGGTATCTAATTATAACACCCTAACGCTATCCTGCAGCAGCAGCAACTCTCTCCCTAACGGATCCAGACAGAAATGATAGAGCAGCGACGGGCAGGGTCTAGTCATTCAGGGTCACCTGTCAGTTGCCAAGCCAACACTGCTAATCGACGTGGTAGTGTACACAACAGCATAGCTGGTGGAAGGGCAGATTCCTCCTGGCTTGTGATTGGCTTGTTTCTGGCCGCCAAAATCAAAATGGGCGGGATATGCCATTTTCCATCGAGCGAGCAAATTACTCTTACGAGCAACGAAGCAGTGTTTCGATTACGTAATGCGTGAACAGCATCAACTCAGACGAGTGTGTTCGCTCATCTTAGTCCCACCTTTTATGCGGCACATTGTCAAATGCCCTTGAAAGTCCAGATATACAACCATCCACTGCATCCGCCAGATCAGTCTGTACCTTACTTCCTCGTAGAAGCCAATCAGAGTTATCTGGCAGGACCGATCTTCTCAATAACCCATGTTGATGCTGGTGTTAAGGTTATGCCTCAGTGAGGATCCACAGTAACATCTCTAACTAACCCCTCAAATGTTTTCCCCACCACAGAAGTTAGACCTAGGGAATCTTCAAATATCTAAAAATAACGGTCGTCTATCACGGTACGTAGTTTCATGTAGAACCTGGGTGCTGTATGCCATCTGGCCCCTGGTTGAGTATCTATCTTAGTATTGTGAGCGGCGCACGTACATCACCCTGGGTTAAAACTGTTGACATTCCAAAGAGAATTTACTCATTCCTCATCGTGTCTTCCACACGGGATTTTCCTAGTAAAGATAGTTCGAGAAGCAACATTCAGTAATATTGCCCTATCCTCATCTCATACCACCATGACCCCCATGTTACTCCTCAGAGGGGCCACACTCTCTGGTTTTTAGTTCTTATCATTCTATATTACGTAAAATAATTTGGGATCATTTTTGTCTCCCCGGCAATATTTCTTTCAGTCCTTTATGTTGCAGCTCCTACGCTTTTTACAGAGTTTTTTTAACATTTTCCTCTCTATAATGCCTGTAATATCCTCATACTACTTCACATGTTAGGCACCTAACGCCTTATCTTTTCCGCTTTGCTTTCCTCAAACTAGTGGCCACTTGGTTCTTTTTTGCTCCCTTATGCTTTTGGCCTTATGTAATGTTTTTCTAACAGGATTTTTTAGAATATCATGAGAAAAACATCCTTTTTTGGTGGGGGGGGGGGGGCTTTGTCTTTGAGAAACATTGTCCGAGTTATGCCATAAGGAGCCTTCCTCTCTAGTTGCCCTCCTGAAGTTTAGAGTGTGGTATTGCCCCTCATTCTCTCATAAAAGCGTAATACAAAATTCAAAATGATATTATGATCACTATTTACCGTGTGCTCATCTCCAACCTGTAATTTGATACCAATGTTCGGTGTGTTGGTTAGCCAACCTCTTGTTGGTACACAGGACGAGTTGCAACAGGTAATTGTCTTGTTGTTGTGACACAAACCTGCTACCTTTGAGGACCTCGGTTTTTCCCTCCCAGTATTTTCAGGGTAGTTGAAGTCCCCCACTAATAAGTACTGTTCTACTGTGCCTTGAAGCACATCCGTTTCACTTATCAGCATTTCCTCTGCCTCCTCCCATTATATTGGAGCCCTATAACAAACCCCTAGTCAATTTTTATATTTCTTTTTCCCTCCCCTTATCTCCACCCATAGGGGACTCCACATTTTCTTTGCGTCACATGTCTATATCTCGCGATGGGCTTGAGGAAGAATTCACCATATAAACAATGGCTATGACTTCAGCACTCTTTATCTACACTTGTCTTTTGCCTGCACAAGTGTAGTTGCCTCTCCCCCCCCAAGTCTCTAGTTTAAATCACTCCTCCAACCTTCTAGCACATTCCCCCAAAACAGCTGCACCCTCCATATTGAGGGTGCAGCCATCTTATTGCAGAAGCCTCTAGCCCATTTTTTTTAATTCAGAAGCTTTATTGCAGTAAAATGAATCAACAATACTAAGTCAATATACGATGACCATAGCTCCATTTCAAATGCAACAAAGTAACAAGTGGCAAAAACATACAAGTGGAAAGAAACCTAGGATTGAGAAAAATGACACCACAACTCAGTAGTCGAAGAGGATCTTTGTGGCTAAAGATTAAAACATTACATAACTACTTTCTAAATTTACAACAGGGCTCCTTATCCTACTAAAAGATTTGTAAGTTCTATTCACCAACTTACTAATTCTTCTAAACCTTCAGATGGGATATAATTACTTATCAGTCTGAATAGAAGGTGGATCTTTACTAAGCCAATGAAGTATTTGGCGCTCGCTTGTATCAAGATTGTGAACTGTTGCAATTAGCTCTCGGAGTCCAGGATGAGTTTGGTAGCAAACAACAACAGACTCCGGGGTAACACAAACCTCATACCCGTGATCTGTTGCCCATACATTGTAATTCTGCTCATTGACCATAACATTGTACTTCTTGGTTATACTCTCTGAGGCATAGACCATCAAATCATAGCAAGGGATTTTATACCATACTGTGTTAAAGGTGCACCAAAAAAAGTGGTGCACTCTATCAAAGTCAGAGCAGAGGGCAACCAGATTCATGAAGAACACAAAGCTGGATCTAATATAATGTATAAAGAGGGTCAGCAACACTAAACAACCTTGTGCTCAGCCTACACCATTTGCCCAAAAAACATAAACTACATATCAAGAACAGAAGCAAAAAATAATGTGTCAGGGAGCTAGAATTTATTATATATTTTATTTTAGTCCCGGTGCTCCCTGCAACCCACATCTCGGGTCGCAGATGCACCTGTGTGCCCCCATGTAGCGGCTCCCTACGACTTTTACCTCTCTGCTATCCAGTGGCTTCTGCTGTTTGTCAGAGTGCATGTCCCCTACTCCAAGGTGAGGTGGGCGCCTCCTACTCTGTGAGATTTAAAGGCCAACACGCCGCTAATTGGCGGCTGCCGGCCGATGACGGTTAAATAGTAGGGTGGTCTTTCCCTATGATCCCTGACAGAATATTGTGCCTCATAGCCTAGAGAGAGCTGCATTGTGATCCTGTGTATTAGCTTTGTGTACTCCCAGCTACGTTCTGAGCTCTATTCTCTCTGCCTCGAACTTTGTGCTAAGTCCCGACTCTGATCATTTGCCATCTGTCCTGACATTCTGACTTACCCCAACTCTGATTACCTGGTTTATTTCCACAACTTTAGCCTTTCTTACTTCTTGGAATGAAGCAGCCTTTGCCACCCTCTATAGGAAAGGACTGTCAAGATATCAAAGACATGCTGTCTGCTTGAGATCTGCCACTTCCTGAGGACCTCCAGTGAACATCCCGTTCCAGAGCACTGGAGGAGCAGCGCCTAGAACACACACGATCAGGCCCGTTGTCTGCCCCTCTTGAAATATGCCTGTCCATAGTGCTTCTGCCTTTCAGATTCGTTTCTGCAGGAAACTTTGTGGATGCTGCCCTGGTCTCCCAGAATCTGTTGGGGCCTTTCGAGAAGCAGTGGGGTCATCCATCTATCAATAGACAGATCCTCCGCGATACGTTTCTTTACTGCACAGAGCCTCTGTAATCTGAAAATTTGGGAATTGCACAGTAGAGACGGTAGTTTTATGTGTTTACCTGGTCTACATATTCTGTTTCTGCTGGGACTCCATGGTTGCAACATCTGCTCTGTACTCAACTGGCGGACTTGGAAAGTTTTGTCGCGGGACCAGAATGCCGTCACTCTGTTTGGTGGCCCTTCATCCCGTGTCCACCACGGTGCCCTCCAGTGTCCAACAAGCCACTGGTGGGTCGCCCCACTTATATATGGACCTTTTGGATGTTTCTCGGAAAGCAGGGGAGATTCTGCTCCCCACTGATCCTACGACCTGCCCTATAGAACTGTTGCTGGGACGGGTTATGTACCCACTTTATGTGCCTGAAACTAGGCATTCTCAGCCTATGTGAAGGAGAATCTGCAGAAGAGTGGTTCTTAGCAAGACCTCTTATCTGCCAGTGCTGGTTTCTTCTTTGTGGACGGTTCACTCCATCCATGTATTGTACTATCGCGGCCTTAACAGAAGAAACCACTACCCATGCCTCTGATCACGGAACTCTTTGATGGCCTATGTGGAGCCAAGGTGTTCACCAAATTGGACCTATGTGGGCGAAGGCGATAAAGGAAGACCCCCTAAAACTCATGAGCGCCACTTGAGTATTTGGAGTATCTTGTCAAGCCTTTGGTCTCTGTATTGCACCAGCCATATTCCAGGGAGTTGTCAAAACAAAAATTTCAGAGACTTGCTATATACATTTTTCGTGGTCTACTGGACAATATCTCACGTGTTCTCTATGGATCTCGAGTCCCATCAGTTCAGTACAACAAGTTTTCAGGCACCTAAGGGCCAATCGCATATGTCAAGCTTTAGAAGTGTCGATTCCACCAAAAGAGTTTTCCATTTCTAGAGTATATCATCTCTGACAGGGAATACAGATAGATTCCACTAAATTGTCTGTGGTCCCTCAATGGCCTTGCCAGTGAAACTTTGTGCCATCCAGATTCTGGGCCTTGCTAATTACTACTGGCAGTTTATACAACATTTTTCCTCCTCATGTCTCCCATTGTGGCGCTGACCAGAAAAACACAATCCTAAGCTGTGGCCCCTAGGTTTCCCTAGCTGAAAGGTCTGCCTTTGCTTCTACTCACTTGGCCTGATCAGAGAGAAACCTTCCGCTAGAGGTTGACGCCTCCTTAGTGGGAGGCTGGAGCCATTTGCATCCAGGAAAGGGCTCGAGTGCTGACTTTGTGGTACATCTTGCTGTGTCGGTGGCCTTCAGCTCCTTCTTGAATTACTCACTTCCCCCCTCCCCACACAAAGGTTTCGTCAATCGTCCACCACAACCAATAGCATCACCTTTGATATCCAAAAAACATGACATAAAACAACTAAAAATGGGGGTCTCAATATTAGACCACCAATTTTTAAATATACAAAGCTTGCAGAAAAAATACTTGGCTGCTATGGTTAAACCCAAACAAATCCCTCCATTTAGAATAAGGAGCAGTATCACATCATGGTAAAAAGTGCATTAGTCAATTATCAAGTGGAATACATAATCTAGGTGCAAGTAATACTTTACCAAGGAATACTTTATCAAAGTAGTGAAAAGAGAGATTGTAGGTAGTGGGCACTGAGCCCCATGCATATCCCTGCTCTCTGGGCTTTCTCAGGAGAAAACTGGGATAGAGGATCCCAGAATTCAAAATAGACACTGGGGGGACTCGCCCCACCCACCAGCACTGTGTTACTAATGAGAGTACACAAAAAGGCTACAAAAAGATGGTGTCAATTGCGCATGCGCAAAACTTTATTGCACGTGCCATATTGGCCATGTTTATTCATAAGTTTATGTAAAATCCTGTCACAGGCTTACGCCTAAAACCTGAGCTCTGTACTTGTGTGGCCTCTGAAAACCACAGGTCCTTTGGGATAACGTGTCTAAACAGTGACACCTAGACGTCATACACTAGAGCGTGATGAACTAACCTATCGGCACTGGTGCCAGAGATGGCACTGGAGCCCCTTTCTGTGGGCACTCAGGCCATCACCAGAGAGATGACTCCCGGTATCTTCTGCAGTCCAGACAGTCCAGGACTTGTGTGCACAGAGGTATTTTAAAGTGACCAGCTCTACCTGGGACTATTTTCTTGCTTTATTGGTGTCCTCAGGGTTGCTGGTATCAATGAAAAACTGTGAGAGATAAATCACAAATTAAATTTCTGTGTTGGCACTTTGCGAAAAATAAGAGGTCTTTGTTTGTAGTTTGGGCACTCGGTCTCTAAAAGTTTGCCATCACTGCACTTAGAGTAAGCCCGCAAGATGTTGTAAGCCGCATGTATGTCATAGTCTATGATTATGTCACCTAGGTGACGTTGTCCTTGGACAAATTTCAGGCTTTGGTGCAAGAAATGGATTAAGTTGGTAAGGGCGATAGCTACCAACGTATTGTATTGTATATTGTAATGTACTTTAGGTTAATACAACCAAGCTGCCACCTCCCACTCTGTAATTCTGCCTCTGTGGCTTCCCATGTTTTCGCCAGCTAAAGAATTTGTCATGTGCCACTCTCTGACATGCTGCTGATGCTGCCACATTGCACCTCTTTTTAAGCAAAGCATAATATTTCAGAAAAGTAATGTATTATGAGTGTATCTTCATTTCAAGCCATCATTCATTCAAATTTTTCATATTTACTCATCAATTAAAGTCAGAACACTTATAACCAATCAACTTAAGCTTCCAGAATAGAGCCTACGTCAACAGTCAAGCATCACAAAAGATCTAATCAAGCCCAAAAATCAACCACATCTCAAATAACGTAGGAGTAAAATTATAAGCAAAAAAGC
Organism: Engystomops pustulosus; assembly: GCA_019512145.1. Classification (NCBI taxonomy): domain Eukaryota; kingdom Metazoa; phylum Chordata; class Amphibia; order Anura; family Leptodactylidae; genus Engystomops; species Engystomops pustulosus. The sequence continues at coordinate 162,060 of WNYA01000146.1, read as the reverse complement.
TTCAAATTATTTCAAGCTTCAAATTCATTTCAAGCCTCAGATTCATTTCCAGTCATCAAATTCATTTCAAGCCTCAAATTATTTCAAGGCCTCACATTTATTTTCAAGCCTCAAATTCATCAAGCCCTAGATTAATTTCAAGCCTTAAATTCATGTCAAGACTCAAATCAGTCAGACTCAAATTCATTGAAGCCTCAGTTCAGTTCAAGCCTTAAATTAATTCAATACTCAAATTCATGTCAGACTCAAATTCATTTCAATGCCTCAGATTCATTTCAAGGCCTCCGATTATTTTAGCCATTAAATTATTTCCAAGCCTCAAAATCATTTCAAGCCTCAAATTCATGTGTAGACTCAATTCATTTCAAGCCTCAGATTTTTCATCACCTGAAAGTCATTTCAAGCCTCAAATTCATTTCAAGCCTCAAATTTCATTTCAAGCCTTAAATTCATTTCAAGCCACAATTCATTTCAAGCCTCAAAATCATTTCAAACCTCAAATTATTTCAAGCCTCAAATTAGTTTAAAGCCCAAATTAGTTTAAGCTCAAACTCGTTTTAAGCCTCAAATTAATTTCAAGCCTCAAATTAATTCAAGCCTTAAATTAATTCAAGCCTCAATTCATGTGTAGACTCAAATTAATCAAGCCTCAGATTCATTTCAAGCCTGAAATTCATTTCAAGCCTTAAATCTCATTTCAAGCCACAAATCATTTCAAGCCTCAATTATTTAACAACTCAAATTCATTCAATCCTCAATAGTTTTACAGCCTCAAATTAGTTCAAGCCTCAAAACTCGTTTAAGCCCAAATTAATTTCAATCCTCGAATTAATTTCACTCCTCAGATAATTCAAAGCCTCAGATTATTTTCTAGCACTTAAACTCATTTCAGACTCAAATTCATTTCAAGCCTCAAATTCATTTCAAGCCTCAAAATCATTTCCAGCAAATATTCCAGCCTAAACTCATTTCAAGCCTCAAATTAATTTCAAGCCTCAAAATCATTTCACCTAGATTATTTCGAGTCTCAGATTCATTCAGCCTCAAATTAATTTCAATCCTCAAATTAATTATCCTCAAATTCAATTCAAGCCTCAGATTCATTTCAAGCCTCTGAATCCATTTCAAGCCTCAGATTCTTCAAGCCAGATTCATTTTAACCTCAATTTCATTCCAGCCTCAAATTTATTTCAAGCCTCAATTTATTTCAAGCCTCACATTTAATTCAAGCCTCAAATTCATTGCAAGCCTCAAAATCTTTCCAGCCTTAAATTCATTTCCAGCCTTAAAACCTCATTTCAAGCCTCAAATTCATTCAAGCCTCAAATTCATTTTCAAGCCTCAGATCATTTATAGCCAATCATTAGACTCATTCATTCCAGCCTCAAATTCATTTCAAGCTCAATTAATTTCATCCTCAAATTCCTTTCAATGCTCAGGCTCATTTCAAGCCTCAGATTCTTTTCCAGCCTTAAACTCATTTCAAGCCTCAAATTTATATCAAGCCTCAAATTTATGCAAGCCTCAAACTATCAAGCACAGATTCATTTCAAGCCTCAAATTATTTAAAGCCTCAAATTTATTTCAAGCCTCACATTTATTTCAAGCCTCAAATTCATTTCAAGCCTCACATTTATTTCAAGCCTCAAATTCATTTCAAGCCTCAAACATTTCCAGCCTCCGATTCATTTCTGCCTTGAATCATTTTCAAACCTCAAATTATTTCAAGACTCAGATTCATTTCCAGCCTAGGTAATCAGCCTCAATTTCATTTGCAGCCTCACATTTATTTAAGCTTCAAATTTTCAAGACTCAATTCATTTAAGCCCAATCATTCAAGACTCAAATTAATTTCAAGCCTCAAATTCATTTCCAGCCTTTAACTCATTTTAAGCCTCAAATTCATTTCAACCCTCAAATTCATTTCCAGCCCTAAACTCATTTCAAGCCTCAAATCATTTAAAGATCAAATCATTTCAAGCCTAGATTAATCAAGCCCAAATTCATTTCAACAATATTCAATCTTCAAATAATTCAAGCCTTAAATTAATTTCAAGCCTCAAAAATTAGTTTAAAGCCTCAATTGTTTCAAGCCTCAAACTCGTTTCAAGCATTCAAATTCATTTATAGCCTAATATTCATTTCCAGCCTCAAATTAATTTCAATCCTCAAATTAATTTCAAGCCTCCGATTATTTCTAGCATTAACATTATTTCACGCTCAAATCATTTCAAGCCTCAAATTCATTTCAAGCCTCAACATTTATTTCAGCCTCAACATAATTTTCAAGCCTCAAATTCTTTGCAAGCCTCAAACTCATTCAGCCTCAGATTCATTCATGCCTCTGAAATTTTCAAACCTCAAATTATTTCAAGATCTCAGATGTCATTTCCAGCCTCAGGTTAATTTCAAGCTCAATTTCATTTGCAGCCTCACATTAATTTAAGTTCAAATTACTTCAAGACTCAAATTCATTAAGCCGCAAATTAATTTCAAGCCTCAAAATTCATTTCCAGCCTCAATTCATTCCAGCCTTAAATCATTTTAAGCTCAATTCATTTCCAGCCTTAAACTATTTAAGCCTCAAATTAATTTCAAGCCTCAAATTAATTTCAAGCCTTAAATAATTTCAATACTCAAATTCATGTCCAAGACTCAAATTAATTTCAACCTCAGACTCATTCAAGCCTCAATTTATATTTCAATTCATTTCAGCTACTATTTCAAGCTTTAAATCATTCAAGACTCAAATCTTCAAGCCTCAGGATTCATTTCATGCCCAAATCATTCAAGCTAATCATTTAAGCTTAAATTTCAAGCCTCAAATTGTTTAAGTCAATTCATTCAGCCTCAATGCATTTCAACCCACTTATTCAATCCTCAAATTTATTTCAAGCCTCAAATTGATTTCAAAGTACATTCAAGCCCAATAAATTTCCAGCCTCAAAAAAGTTTTCAGCTCAAAAAGGGATAAAATTGGGTTTCAGTGTCCGAGAAAAAAGGGAGGCGAATATGGAGGAGCTACTAAAATAAGTTATAAATCACTATAAATGCCCATAAGCCATAACATATAAAGAGACATATAACGCTCAAAAAAGTCTAAATCATACACAATCCCCGCACTATATAGTATCCACCGCATCCGAACAACCTGTTAGAATAACAGTAAATAATTATTGGGACCGACACATGAACGCCGTTAAAAAAAACTGTTATAACCCCCAAAATTATGATTTTACCTATTCAATCCCAACATAAATGCAATAAAAGTGATCAAAAAAATAGTACTCCAGAATGATACTGTTGCAAAGTACAACATATTCCTCAAAAAAAAGCCATCAACCGCTTCGTAGCCAAAAATTAACAAGTTTATACCACTGGAAGACGGCAATACAAAAAATGATAGATTTTTCCACACATTAGGGTTTATTCGACAAATTAGTAAAACGTAAGAAAAAATATTCATGTATGGTATCCCGTATCGTATAGACCCGTAAAATAAAGATAACATGATTATTAGCTAAACGGTGAACACCAAAAAAATTTAAAAAACAGCATAGAATTGATGTTTCCGGGCGGAGCCTGACCGCTGAGCGAGACAGGCCAGGCCCGGCGCAGAACCGCCAACCAGGGAAGTTCCGGGGCCCTGGGGTATGGAGGGCCCACTCGGCCCCCGGATCAATTGTACCAGTGTCGCTATAAGACACTGGTACAATGATCACCATCCGGTCGATCACTTTCTGCCTTATGCTGCGCTGGTCAGGCATAGCGCAGCATGAGAGACAGAATATCTCACCTGTCCCGTTCCACGATGTGGCGCTCGCAGGAATGCAACGGCTCTGAAGCCGGCGCACATGATGACGTCACGGATCAGTGTGCCGGCTTCAGAGCCGGCGCGTACGGGAGGCCCAGGGCCAAAGACAGCTGCAGGCGCTGTGTCCGGGAGAACCAGGAAAGGATGAATTATTTTTCTTTCGGAAGGGGGGGTGGGGGTCATGTGTGTATACAGGGAGAGAGGGGGAGGGGGTCAGTGTGCCACAGGGGGGAGGAGGGGGGGTCATTGTGTCAGCAGGGGGGGTTTAGTGGGTCCGCCAGGTGGAGTGGGGCAGTGTGGCCACTGGAGGGGGCCCACGGAGGGGCCCACTAAGGGCTGTCGCCCAGGGGCCCACTAAAACCTGGAGCTGGCCTGGAGACGGCCGCATGTGGAGGTGTAAGATCCATCATATATCAGCCGTAATTCTCCAGCAGAGAAGGGAAAACCTACCAAGGGAGAACTGTGGAGAGATTGGATACTCCAGATCCCGAAAACACAGAGAGAGACCTGGATAAATACTTAAAAAAGAAGCTGGCAACCCCTCGGCACTGGGGGGCGCAAGATGGCGCCGAAAGACACAGTGACTTAGGCGCGCCAGAGGAATCAAACCTGGACAGCATGGGGGGGAACAGCGATTACAGCGGCAATCTCAGAGGAACCCCTTTCCAGATCTTTCTTCAAAAAGACTTTATTTCAAGCTCTACCCCGGTCGCTAGGAATTAGCAAAACCTTAAAGGAAACCTACCACTTCTGAAGGTAGGTATGAGATGCAAACACCGGGCACCAGCTCAGGGTGAGCTGGTGCCGGTGCTTAGTCTCGTTAGTGTTAAAAAACCGCGGTATCGCGTTTTAACACTTTTTTAAACTTCTAGCAGGAATGCTTCGGCGCTGCGTGGCACGATCGTGCGCGCGCCTACATTGGAAAGCCGCAGGCGTTGCGCGAGGCCGGTCGCGCGCAGCGCCGAAGCAGTTTCTACTATAAGTTTAAAAAGTGTTAACACCGCGATACCGCGGTTTTAACACTAACGGACTAAGCACCGGCACCAGCTCACCCTGAGCTGGTGCCCGGTGTTTGCATCTCATACTACTTAGAAGTGGTAGGTTCCTTTAAGACACAGAGATCAAGCAGATAGGGAGGAGGGTAGAAGCTTTAAGAGGAAACACAAAAACGCCATCATACACAGTGCATCTATGGAGGAAGGATATAGAGCAAAACTGAGAGCATAATAAACTCTGCCTTCTCCCTATTATAAGAGAATCGAGCAGAAGAAAGAATATAAGAATTAAAGGGGTCCCTGAAACAATCCTATATGAGGATCTGCAGAAAGCGGCCATTGACATGTTTGCTGAACTTCTATCCCCAGAGGGCACAAGCAGATCTGTAGAGAACCATACATACTAGAGCTCAGAGACCCGTACCTAAGCATGATAACCCCCCCGCGAGACGTAATATGCGGGCTATAAGCTACGTGGGATGCAGCCGCCATATTAAGAGCAACTCGAGGAGACTTTGTGTATAAGAGGACAAGATCAGTTTCTTTCAAGATCTGGCGTCATCCACTTTGAAGAGGAGAATGCTAAAGCCACTGACAGACTATCTGAGGAATAATAAATCCTATTTCATTGGCTTTACCATTCGGACTTACTTTCCAGTTCAGAGGCTAAAGAATACACTATTCGAATCTGAATATCTACCGCAGGCATGGGACATATTGGGTATTAACCCTTTAGAGATCTCTCCTGGCAAGCAGTCCCGGAACATCTCCTTGAGCTCCAGAACCTACCGCAATCCCAGCAATGGTCAGTGGCGGGGTCCACAAAGTCACCGAGAGCAAAGAGAAAGGGACTTAAACATGAAGTGACTACTCGGCCTAAGTCCATTAAAGAGTGAAAGAACTTTTTAGTGCAGTAACATTGCATTTTAGTTCTTATACATTGGGACATTGAAGAAAACTCTGTTAGAAACACACTAAAATGTTCATTGTGTGAGTTAAGGGGTTAAATTACTTGTTACACAATGTTATTTGAGGATTTGTACTGGTCTCCCAGAGATAGAATACTCTCTGACATAATAGAGAGCTCCCATGTGACAACTGCCACATAGGCTCCCAAGGCACATGACTAATTCCCCACTCTGCTGTGATCCCATAATTGGATATACTAACCCACCTCGATCAGGACACTATACCCACACCCCACTTGCCAGACACTAGACATCCATGATCAGGTGAGTGGCGAGGGTGTTAGTCAACTATATCTACAATTTGTGATCTCCCTTTAAAGCGCATTCATATAACTTATTAAGACAAGATGATACATAAGGTCGCAATAATGGTAATATTCTAGTTCTGTTTACGTTGGTTTGAATACCTTGTTATATCCCCAAACTCTTCATTCCAAACAGATGTCATGCACAAGTCAGTAAACTCAAGATGTCAGCCGATATAAAATAGCTAATAGTGATATGAGAAATGACAATAAAACATAACTTCATTCAACGTCAAGGGTTTAACATACCTCAAAAAAGGTCACAGATAATGACTTTAATTAGAAAAATGAAGACAGACATATGTTATACAGGAGTCGCATTTTAAGCTGGGAAAGCTTCCAACCTACCCACAGCCACTTCAACCAATGGTTCCTAGTTGCCACACACAGGTGAGTAGAGTGTTACCATAGCTATTAACAAAAGAGTCCCATTCAAACATATATCAACCTTTCAAAATTCTGATGGAAGATTTTTATTTGTGATTGGGCAAAATAGGCTCAACCAAGGTCACACTAGCAAATCTATATGCGCCCAACACGATCAGGTGAAACTGGTAAAAGGACACTTGGAAAAGTAAACACTTTTGCAGAAGACATGTGGATAGTGGGAGGTGATATCAACATAACACTAAACCGTGTAGGGCCAAAATAATGGTTATGTGTCTATAATATTTACATGCTTTATGATTGTATACATGTGCCCTTGCCCTACATTTGTTACTCTGCTGTTGTGAAATACAGAGCTTTCCCTTAAATCAGTTTGACCAGATATGCAACTGTCAGCGAAACTCAAGTCTTATGATCCAAAGCAGATGTTACTTAAAGATAGCACCGGCATCTGGACCAACGGTCAATTCCTAACCAAAGCTACTGGAAATCACCCTGGCATAGCAACCAAGGTCTAATTTTGAGGAAACATCAGCGAGGGCCAGACATATATGCTTAAGCTATAACCAATTGTAATGCTTTTAATGTATGTAACCACACCTCTTTGTATGAATATAAAAAGTTATGTATCAGGAAATAAAGTTCAGTTTCTCTTTTCTGCACGGCAAGTTAAGAACATGAGCTGAGACTAAACAGAAACTGGTCTGTCTTTTCTTACTAAGTGCACACTGCTCCCCTAATTTGGAGTGTCTGAGAGAAGAGAGTATAGTCGATTTGACAACCCCCACAATTGGTGCCAAAACCCAGCAACGTTGGCCAGCGATAGCGTTCACCCGGGGACCCGAGCCAGAGGACGGGGGACAAACGCTTGTCCACACCAATAGAGGACCGCGCGGCCTCACTGAGTCACGGTAAGTTATGCATATTATATATGTGTTGACTTCCCTTGACCGTTGGTGTGGAAAAATTAGTAGCCCCTGAGTACTCTCGGGTTAAGGGATAATTGTCTGATTGGTGAGACTGACATAACGGTGATCACTGAGCTACGTTTAGAACTGATGTATTCATAGTGACGCATCCTTATTTGTGTGTGTCACGAATCACCATGCCTCATTCTCTCAGACACTGAGTCAGACTCTCGGGAGAGAAGTGAAAGTAGAAATTCATAGTGATGTATAGATTCTCTGCCCCCTCAAAGAAGATCGGGAGAAAGTTTGCAGACTTAGAATAATACAGATTGGCATCCTCTGTTCTGGGGACATGGGTATTAGTCTCAAAATAACATGTCCGGGAGTTTAATTGTTTATTTAGGCGAAGGGGAGGGAAAATTAAGGTGGTCTGGGTTAGAGACGGGTAATAGCATTGGCTCACTAGGAGACCGTGCAGGGCGAGATACCGAGGGGAGTACGGCTTGTGCGAGGCGCCCTAACGGTGTGTGTCAGGGGTTCTGGTAGTGTAGGGATTTTGTATTTTACTGACACACAACGGTGAGCCGGGACCCCCTGCGTCAGGTGAGTAGCTACACTGACGTGTATCTCAATTAAAACATGATGTTGGGTGTATTTAAGAGGGGCAGAGACCGCAGTTGAGAAAAGGGAAGGAAAAGCAGAGAAGTTACTATAGGGTATATGAAAGTTCTAATGGAAATGTGAAATGTGGAAACCACAATGGCGACTGCACCATGTGCTCAGCCACCCGCCCTATAATGGCAACTAACACAGTCCAGAAGGGTGAACTTATAGAGTGTGTGGTTACAAAACCCAGAATAAGCGGAGTCATGCCGTCAATGTGGTGCCCCCAGACCCGCCCATGGATGCCCCAAGCCCCTTAGCCCCACCCCAGTCCCGTCCCACCTATGCCGAAAAGGGAAATGATGAGTAGCCATCTTGGTCCACCCACAGTCCACCCCTGTATCCCTCATACCTCTTTTTGGTCAGTACTACCAAGGCCCAGCCCATTTTCCAGAGTCATGCCGAGTGTCCACCGGTGTAACGATCCCCTGGGGACCCCACCCCTGTGTTCATGGGACAATCAGAGAGAGAACAGGACCCTTCCTATGCCCCACCGGCCCCTCCTCTCACCATGCATGTCACCAGTACACCTCCGGCACTAGTTGGGGGAAGTTTTCAGCAGGCGATCCATAACTCTGTTGTGCGGCGTCGATTGGCCACACAGCCGAATGACGATGGGAGGAGGGGGAAGGAAGAGGAAGGAAAGGGAGGAGGACCGGAGTATAGACTCACCAAAGCTAGACATTATCTCTCCCGACACCCAAAATGCCCCTAAAGCCACGGCTCCTAAGCCCTGGAATGCCTCGGAGCAGCGGTCGCCCCGAGCAGGTATCCACAGATCCACAAAAGGCTGCTCCTGGATAACTGTTGAGAAACTGTCACTGCCACCACTGCCACCACTGCCACAGGGTTCTGAGCAGGAGAAGTGGGCCCTAGAGTCACCCGGATGTATAATACCCCAATGGGAGGTCAATTGACCCTTATTCTGGGGCAGGGAGACAAACTAACATAAGGTGGGGGCAGTGGTGAACCCGGATAACACAGGCCTCAAATATTATGGAGGTGTGGCCAGGGAAATAAGTAGGAAGGGGGGCCCAACAATCTCACTGAAAGCACACAATTCATACAAAACAATGGTTATCTGGAACCAGGAGCGGTGGTGGTTGCTAGCTCAGGCGCAAGCTGTTTAGTGATCAAGCAGGCAGCATCCAAGATGTTCAACAGGAACCTGATGAATCAGCAGAAAATATGCTGCCAGAATGGTGCAACAATTGAGGATCTGGAGTTTCAGCTCACAACAAAATTCAATCTACTGTGCTAGTAAAGGCTTTTATAGATGGATTAGAAGAGGACCTTAAGGATACGATTATCAGGACCAGACCTGAAATATACTTGCTGATTACAAAGATGCAGTTACCATAGTAAAAGGATTTCAGCGCTCCATGGCCAAGGATAAAAAAGAGAAGAAAAAGAAAAAAGTCATGATGCTTACAACTAAGAGTGCTGAAAGCAGTGATGAAAATGAAGAAGGTATCCATCACGTTGCAACAACAACCCAGTAACTACCCACCACATAATCAACCACGCCCTAAACCTAACTACTACTCAGAAAGTTGCCACAGCAGCGGCAAGTTCCTCACAGGGATCAGCAACGTCCCGGGCCGAGACAGGCCAGGCCTCCTGCATGGCAGACGGGGCCCCCGTTGTTGGAGAAGTCAGCGTCGGCCATTATAAAAGGGATTGCAGAGCCAGCCTCATGGTGGATCCGCCATACCAGCCCCATTCCCCGTGGGATCAACACCCCAGGAAAGACTTCACGACCGAGCAAGACCCTATCAGGCCCAGCAGCAGCAGTGTGGTCCCAGACCATGAAGGTTAGGCCAGCCAGTACCCATCTGCCCCCGTAGCTCCAAACGTTCACCTTGTGGGATGGTAACTTTACAAGTGGATCAACAACCCCTCAGCTTTATGGTGGATACTGGCACGGCCACTTCAGTTATCTCAGCAAAGGCCCTGCCCCTACCATCCCTTTGTCAGAAGATACTCTTTACCTGTATTGGCATTGAAGGTACCACTCATTCCTCCCCACTGACTGTTCCTATATCTGCTGGCCCCTTTCCAGACACAATGGTACAATTTCTGTCTCAGATACCTGCCCCATCAATTACTGGGAGACGATTTCCTACGAAGAAGCTGAGGTTAACATCTCATACACAGCAGAAGGCAAACTTTGGAGCTCAAGGATCCCATCTCCAGGACGGAGCTTCTTAACGATGTTGTGGAAGGCCCTACCCAGTTAATGTCCCTACAAGTTAAAGATCCTTTGTACCTAACGGATTTGTTCAGCCAGTGGTCTCTGGTCTTAGGGACCCAATGACGTTGGACTACTCCAGTACCACCAGTCATGGTCTACTTCAAGGAAGGAGCAGCATACCTAGGTTGCCTCAATATCCACTCAAGGCTTGCCAAGAAAGAAAGCCTAGGAGAAACAGATATCAACCCTCCTCGATGCAGGAGTATTGGTGAGAGCACCTCCCCTGCAATACACCGCTGTTCCAATAAAGAGAAGTCAGTAAAGGGGAAACCACCAAAGTGCGACTGGTACAGGACTTGAGGGCTGTGAATGCTGCCACAATCCTAGAAACCCCTGTGGTCCCCAACCCTAACACCCTGCTCTCTGAAGTCCCTGCTCAAGCCGATTTATTACAGTCATTGATCTGGCAAATGCTTTCTTCAGTGTGCCATTACATGAAAGCTGCTGATACCTTTTGCATTTACGCAACAGGGGAGCAGCTCACTGGACCAGGACCCACAAGGAGCCCAGAACAACCCCAACCAATTCACCCAAGCCATGAAGACACTTTACAGCCAGGATCCTAGAGAACCAAGGAGTCACTCTGTTGCAGTATGTGGACGACCTTTTGTTTCGCGGCAACACCTTACTATCACTCAGCTTCACTGTCTCTGCTCATTTCCTGTACACCATCAACTGCAAGGTCTCTAAGGACAAGGTACAATGGTGCCACCAGAGTTGTGTTTTCTTGGACAATGCATTCCCAGGGTGCCAGACACCTCACCGAGGAAAGGAAGCTGGCATTCTAGCCCTTCCTTACCCATCAACTTCAAACCTTCCGGGCCTTGTCATTACTGCCGTAGTGGATACCTGATGCCCGGCTAGCATGCAGCCTCTCATGACTGTTTAAAGGTAGGGGCCCATTGCCACACTGCTGTGGACTGGGCAACTTACCAGTGGCAAGTGGATTCTTTCAACTACTTGCAGAAGGCGGTGGCTAGTGCCCCAGCTTTGGGCATTCCGACTATGACAAAGAATTCAACTTCTTTATTTCAGAAGCTAATGGACATGCATCAGGAGTCCTAACACAGACCAATTGGGTAATCTTCAGCCAGGCTTGACCCCGTGCCAGAACAGCGCCCACCTGCTAAAGGCTGTACATGCGTGCACAACTGCTATTGAATAAAACTGGGATATTGTTCTGGACATGATCTGGTGAACAAGACCGCATGACCTAGCAGCGTGCTTCGGCAGACTTTGCCACAACATTTGACACATCAAAGACACCTCGACTAGTGTTCACTTCTGCTACCATCACACATCACTTTCAAAAGATGTCAAACGGTGAATCCAGCACCTTCATTCCACAATTTTCTGGAGAGTTGAAGGAACACATACCCCCCGAAAAGTTGGAGCACAATGTTTAAGAATTTGGAAGAAGAAGAGACCGCCACACCTGCTCATGTCACCACAGAAGAAATATCTCAGCTGACTTGGACCCTTGGACAGACGGATCCAGATATGCTGATGACTAGGAAAGAAAACAAAGTCTTAGAGCAGAGGCGTTACCTGACACTTTTCAGCACAAGAAGCTGAACTACTAGCTCTAGAAGCGGCCTTGGAGGAAAAATTGCTAACATAAGGACTGATTCCAGATACGCTTTTGGCATTGCCAGTGACTTTGGGATGATCTGGAAAAACAGGATTTATTACAGCTCAAGGAAAACCTGTGACGATGCAAAACACCTCGAGTCCCTCATGTCGGCACTGGAGCTGCCCACCAAGGTAGCGGTGATCAAGTGTGAAGGCACATGGCAAACTCAACAGCAGGAATGCCAGAGGGAATTATCTGACGGACCGGGCAATGAAGGAAGCAGCTTTGGGTAACTGTCCTCCAAGTGGTTGGATCCAGCACCACAAGATACATATCCCACAATGGTGGTCACCAGATCCCAAGCAAAGAAACTTAAAAGATGGAAAATCAAGATAAGAGGAGACCACAGCAGACATTTGCAGGCCAGGGATGCGTAACCGGATAATGGAAGAACAACACCGTGCTCCCTCAGAAGAGAAGAGGAATGGAAACAACAGGGTGCGGAAAAGGACCAAGCGTCTTGGAAAATAAGAAACCTGATATGCCTCCCTAGGAGATTGTACCTGCTGTCATAGCATGGGCCATGGGTAGAGATGAGCGAGCACTAAAATGCTCGGGTACTGTTATTCGAGACAAACTTTTCCCGATGCTCGAGTGCTCGTCTCGAATAACGAACCCATTGAAGTCAATGGGAGACTCGAGCATTTTTCAAGGGTACCAAGGGTCTGCACAGGAAGCTTGGCCAAACACCTGGGAACCTCAAAAAGGATGGAACACCATGGAATGGACAAGAAACAGCAGGGGCAGCATGCATGGATGCCTCTGAGGCTGCTTAATCGCACCATTATGCCAAAATTATGGGCAACAGCATGACCATGACAGAGTGACCGAATGAGGCTAGATAGCATTAAAACATCCAATAATTGACCCTGACACTATAGGGGACGGCAAGCAGAGGCAGCGGCAGCAGGCTAGAGAGTGTCATGGCGACATACCCTAAATGGACTCAGGTTTCACCAAGGAGTGAGCAAGAAGCGTGAAAGATTTCCTAGTGAACAAAAGGTTGACGGTATATTTAGTCGATAACACAGCATGGTGGCGACATAGTGACCAAATTCCATACGTATCTGGTGAAACACCCGAAAATTAGCCTGAGCCAGAACATCTTTTTGATAAAGGGACGACATGGGGAGGCAGCCATGGAGACGACTTCCATGATTAAGAGTGACTACTGGGCATCCATATTGCTTCTATGATTGAAACTTCAGGTCTCCAGCATGGTGACAGATGGGCCGAGTTCCACTATGTATCTGGTGAAACACCTGAAAATTCTGCCTGACACAGCTCGTTTGATAAGGGGATGATGTGCTGCATATCCTCTCGTGCTCCAGCGTCTGTGGTATAGACAGTTGAAAGTAGCACATGGAGACATTGGTGGACGCTGTGGAGGATCGTGGAGGCGAAATGGACAGGAAACAGCAGGGGCAGCATGCATGGATGCCTCTGAGGCTGCCTAATCTTGGGATGGAGCTGGCGGTCCGCTGCCAGGCGAGCTTTTGCCTGTCCAAGCCCCTGTCTCTCGGCTCCTCCCCACCCAAAATGGGCCTAGGGGTCAGAAGCGTTTACTTTGAAAGAATTATAATTTTCAAAGCAGGCCGGGTTGTTTGAATATTTCACCTAGGAATAATGGAATAGCATAGTGGTTCTATTTTTAATTGTTTTTACGGAAATGGTTCCATGATTAAGAGCGACAGTATGGGGCATCCATATTGCGCTGCTATGATTGCAACTTCAGGTCTCCAGCATGGCGGCGACAGATGGCGTTCCACAAGTATCTGGTGAAAACACCTGAAAAATTCTGCCTGACACAGCTGTTTGATAAGGGGACCATGTATGGAGGCAGTGAACTAGTAGTAGATTAAAGGTGCTGCAGTTAAAACTATGTTAGTTGGATCTTGGGATGGAGCTGGCGCTCCGCTGCCAGGCGAGGCTTTCGCCAATCCAAGCCCCTGTCTCTAGGCTACTCCCCAAACAGCACTTCTAAGAACCTTTTGTATAAGATCAAGAGTAGTAGCGTTCTTATAAGTTTGGGATATGGCGGGTGAGGGGAATGTAAACAGATGCGCAAGAAGCGCTGAAATAATATCGGTTAATCATAAAAGTTTGCCAGTATATTTTGTGGATTACACAGCAGGGTGGCAACAAAGTTAACAAGTTTGATGTGGAAGCCATGAAAACAACCCAAAATTCTGCCTGACACAGCTCGTTTGATAAGGGGACCATGTATAGAGGCAGCTATATGGACGACTTTTGGAGGCAGCTATGGCGATGACGTGTGGAGGTAGCAATGGAGACAACGTGTGGAGCCAGCTAAAAAGATGACATGTGGAGGCTGCTATGGAGACAATTTAATTTGGATAGTGCCTGTATGTGGCAGTCCAAAAAAGTTTTCAAACCAGAGGAGCAGGTAGGTGGTCCTCCAGAAAAATTAAATAGATTGAGTGCCTGTATGTGGCACTCCCAAAAATTGCTTAAAACAGAGGACCGGGTAGGTGGCTCTCCAGAAAAATTAAATACATAGAGTACTATAGCTAGAGCCAGTTGGCCCTGGCAAAAAATAGCCAGTTTCCTCTGCTGTAGTGCACAAAGAGGAGGAGAAGGAGGAAAATGAGGAGGAGGAGTGCATACATTATTCAGGTTGAGCTTCTTTCACCTGGTGGAGAATGAAAATCCGGAGAAATCCAGGCTTTATTCATCTTGATAAGCGTCAGCCTGTCAGCGCTGTCAGTCGACAGGCGTGTACGCTTATCGGTGATGATGACACCAGCTGCACTGAAAACCCGCTCGGACAAGACGCTAGCGGCAGGGCAGGCAAGAACCTCCAAGGCGTACAGCGCCAGTTCGTGCCACATGTCCAGCTTTGAAACCCAGTAGCTGTGTGATCATTTAGGACGATGGTATGGTCAGCTACGTACTCCCTCACCATCTTTCTGTAAAGATCAGCCCTACTCTGCCGAGACTGGAGAAAGGTGACAGTGTCTTGCTGGGGTGACATAAAACTGGCAAAGGCCTTGTAAAGCGTACCCCTGCCAGTGCTGGAAAAGCTGCCTGCTCGCCTACTCTCCCTCGCTACTTGTCCCGCAGAAGTACGCCCTCTGCCGCTAGCGCTGTCAGAAGGGAAATACTGTTTCAGCTTGTGCACCAGGGCCTGCTGGTATTCATGCATTCTCACACTCATTTCCTCTCCAGGGATGAGAGTGTAAAGATTTTGCTTGTACCGTGGGTCCAGGAGAGTGAACACCCAGTAATCGGTGCTGGAATAAATTCTTTGAACGCGAGGGTCACGGGATAGACAGCCTAGCATGAAATCTGCCATATGCGCCAGAGTCCCAACGCGCAAGAATTCACTCCCCTCACTGGCCTGACTGCCCATTTCCTCCTCCTCCAACTCCTCTTCTTCTGCCCATACACGCTGAACAGTAAAGGACTGAACAATGGTCCCCTCTTCTGTCTCGCCAACATTCTCCTCCTCTTCCCTTACTGTGTGTGTTCACTCTCCTGGACCCACGTACAAGCAAAATCTTTACACTCTCATCCCTGAGAGGAAATGAGTGTGAGAATGCATGAATACCAGCAGGCCCTGGTGACAAGCTGAAACAGTATTTCCCTTCTGACAGCGCTAGCGCAGAGGGCGTACTTCTGCGGGACAAGTACGGGGAGAGTAGGCGAGCAGGCAGCTTTTCCAGCACTGGCACGCGGGGTACGCTTACAAGGCCTTTGCCAGTTTTATGTCACCCCAGCAAGACACTGTCACTCCCCAGTCTCGGCAGAGTAGGGCTGATCTTTACAGAAAGATGGTGAGGGAGTACGTAGCTGACCATCCATGTCCTAAATGATCACACAGCTACTTGGGTTTCAAAGCTGGACAGTGGCACGAACTGGCGCTGTACGCCTTGGAGGTTCTTGCCTGCCCTGCCGCTAGCGTCTTGTCCGAGCGGGTTTTCAGTGCAGCTGGTGTGCATCATCACCGATAAGCGTACACGCCTGTCGACTGACAGCGCTGACAGGCTGACGCTTATCAAGATGAATAAAGCCTGGATTTCTCCGGATTTTATTCTCCACCAGGTGAAAGAAGCTCAACCTGAATAATGTATGCACTCCTCCTCCTCATTTCCTCCTCTTCCTCCTCTTTGTGCACTACAGCAGAGGAAACTGGCTATTTTTTGCCAGGGCCAACTGGCTCTAGCTATAGACTCTATGTATTTAATTTTTCTGGAGAGCCACCTACCCGGTCCTCTGTTTAGAACTTTTTGGAGTGTACAGGCACTCAATTCTATTTAATTTTTCTGGAGGACCACCTACCTGCTCCTCTGGTTTGAAAACTTTTTTGGACTGCCACATACAGGCACTATCAAATTAAATTGTCTCCATAGCAGCCTCCACATGTCATCTTTTTAGCTGGCTCCACACGTTGTCTCCATTGCTACCTCCACACGTCATCGCCATAGCTGCCTCCAAAAGTCGTCCATATAGCTGCGCCTATACATGGTCCCCTTATCAAACGAGCTGTGTCAGGCAGAATTTGGGTTGTTTTCATGGCTTCCACATCAAACTTGTTAACTTTGTTGCCACCCTGCTGTGTATCCACAAAATATACTGGCAAACTTTTATGATTAACCGATATTATTTCAGCGCTTCTTGCGCATCTGTTACATTCCCCTCACCCGCCATATCCCAAACTTATAAGACGCTACTACTTGATCTTATACAAAAGGTTCTTAGAAGTGCTGTTTGGGGAGTAGCCTAGAGACGGGGCTTGGATTGGCGAAAGCTCGCCTGGCAGCGGAGCGCCAGCTCCATCCAAGATCCAACTAACATAGTTTTAACTGCAGCACCTTTAAACTACTACTAGTTCACTGCCTCCATACATGGTCCCCTTATCAAACGAGCTGTGTCAGGCAGAATTTTGGGTGTTTTCATGGTTCCACACATCAAACTTGTTAACTTTTGTCGCCACCCTGCTGGTGTAATCCACAAAAATACTGGCAAACTTTTATCATTTACCGATATTATTCAGCGCTTCTTGCGCATCTGTTTACATTCCTCACCGCATATCCAAACTTATAAGAACGGTACTACACTTGATCTTATACAAAAGGTTCTTAGAAGGCTGTTGGGGAGTAGCCTAGAGACAGGGCTTGGATTGGCGAAAGCTCGCTGGCAGCGGAGCGCCAGCTCCATCCCAGATCCAACAACATAGTTTTAAATGCAGCACCTTTAATCTACTACGTTCACTGCCTCCATACAATGGTCCCTTATCAAACGAGCTGTGTCAGGCAGAATTTTCAGGTGTTCACCAGATAACTTGTGGAACGCGGCCATCTGTCGCGCCATGCTGGAGACCTGAAGTTGCAATCATAGCAGCGCAAATGGATGCCCATACTGTCGCTCTTAATCATGGAACCATTTCCGTAAAAACATTAAAAATAGAAACCACTATGCTATTCCATTATTCCTAGGTGAAATATTCAAACAACCCGGCCTGCTTTGAAAATTATAATTCTCAAAGTAAAAGCTTCTGACCCCAGGCCCATTTTGGGTGGGGAGGAGCCGAGAGACAGGGGCTTGGACAGGCAAAAGCTCGCCTGGCAGCGGACCGCCAGCTCCATCCCAAGATTAGGCAGCCTCAGAGGCATCCATGCATGTGCCCCTGTGTTCCTGTCCTTCGCCTCCACGATCCTCCACAGCGTCCACCATGTCTCCATGTGCTACTTTCAACTGTCTATACCACAGACGGGAGCACGAGAGGATATGCGCACATCATCCCCTTACAAACGAGTGTGTCAGGCAGAATTTTCAGGTGTTTCACCAGATACATAGTGGAACTCGGCCCATCTGTCACCATGCTGGAGACCTGAAGGTTCAAATCATAGAAGCGAATATGGATGCCCCAGTAGTCACTCTAATCATGGAGTGTCTCCATGGCTGCCTCCCCATGTCGTCCCTTTATACAAAGAAGCGTGTTATCAGGCTATTTTTCGGGTGTTTCACCAGATACGTTATGGAATTTGGTCACTATGTCGCCACCATGGTGTGTTATCGACTAAATATACCGTCAAACTTTTGTTCACATAGGAAATCATTTCAGCGCTTCTTGCTACCTCCTGGTGAAACCTGAGTCATTTAGGGTATGTCGCCATGACACTCTCTAGCCTGCTGCCGCTGCCTCTGCGTGCCGTCCCCTATAGTGTCAGGGTCAATTATTGGATGTTTTAGATGCTATCTAGCCTCATTCGGTCACTCTGTCATGGTCATGCTGTTGCCCATAATTTTGGCATAAGTGTGCAATCGGTGCTGGAATAAATTCTTTGAACGCGAGGGTCACGGGATAGACAGCCTAGCATGAAATCTGCCATATGCGCCAGAGTCCCAACGCGCAAGAATTCACTCCCCTCACTGGCCTGACTGCCCATTTCCTCCTCCTCCAACTCCTCTTCTTCTGCCCATACACGCTGAACAGTAAAGGACTGAACAATGGTCCCCTCTTCTGTCACGCCAACATTCTCCTCCTCTTCTCCTCATCCTCCTCCACCTCCTCCGCGGAAGGAGGTGGAGGAGGATGAGGGAAAGAGGAGAGAATGTTGCGAGACAGAAGAGGGGACCATTGTTCAGTCCTTTACTGTTCAGCGTGTATGGGAAAGAAGAGGAGTTGGAGGAGGAGGAAATGGGCAGTCAGGCCAGTGAGGGGAGTGAATTCTTGCGCGTTGGGACTCTGGCGCATATGGCAGATTTCATGCTAGGCTGTCTATCCCGTGACCCTCGCGTTCAAGAATTTATTCCAGCACCCCATTACTGGGTGTTCACTCTCCTGGACCCACGGTACAAGCAAAATCTTTACACTCTCATCCCTGAGAGGAAATGAGTGTGAGAATGCATGAATACCAGCAGGCCCTGGTGCACAAGCTGAAACAGTATTTCCCTTCTGACAGCGCTAGCGGCAGAGGGCGTACTTCTGCGGGACAAGTAGCGGGGAGAGTAGGCGAGCAGGCAGCTTTTCCAGCACGGACACGCGGGGTACGCTTACAAGGCCTTTGCCAGTTTTATGTCACCCCAGCAAGACACTGTCACTCCCCAGTCTCGGCAGAGTAGGGCTGATCTTTACAGAAAGATGGTGAGGGAGTACGTAGCTGACCATCCATCGTCCTAAATGATCACACAGCTACTTGGGTTTCAAAGCTGGACAGTGGCACGAACTGGCGCTGTACGCCTTGGAGGTTCTTGCCTGCCCTGCCGCTAGCGTCTTGTCCGAGCGGGTTTTCAGTGCAGCTGGTGTGCATCATCACCGATAAGCGTACACGCCTGTCGACTGACAGCGCTGACAGGCTGACGCTTATCAAGATGAATAAAGCCTGGATTTCTCCGGATTTTATTCTCCACCAGGTGAAAGAAGCTCAACCTGAATAATGTATGCACTCCTCCTCCTCATTTCCTCCTCTTCCTCCTCTTTGTGCACTACAGCAGAGGAAACTGGCTATTTTTTGCCAGGGCCAACTGGCTCTAGCTATAGACTCTATGTATTTAATTTTTCTGGAGAGCCACCTACCCGGTCCTCTGTTTAGAACTTTTTGGGAGTGCTACAGGCACTCAATTCTATTTAATTTTTCTGGAGGACCACCTACCTGCTCCTCTGGTTTGAAAACTTTTTTGGACTGCCACATACAGGCACTATCAAATTAAATTGTCTCCATAGCAGCCTCCACATGTCATCTTTTAGCTGGCTCCACACGTTGTCTCCATTGCTACCTCCATCACGTCATCGCCATAGCTGCCTCCAAAAGTCGTCCATATAGCTGCGCCTATACATGGTCCCCTTATCAAACGAGCTGTGTCAGGCAGAATTTGGGTTGTTTTCATGGCTTCCACATCAAACTTGTTAACTTTGTTGCCACCCTGCTGTGTATCCACAAAATATACTGGCAAACTTTTATGATTAACCGATATTATTTCAGCGCTTCTTGCGCATCTGTTACATTCCCCTCACCCGCCATATCCCAAACTTATAAGACGCTACTACTTGATCTTATACAAAAGGTTCTTAGAAGTGCTGTTTGGGGAGTAGCCTAGAGACAGGGGCTTGGATTGGCGAAAGCTCGCCTGGCAGCGGAGCGCCAGCTCCATCCCAAGATCCAACTAACATAGTTTTAACTGCAGCACCTTTAAACTACTACTAGTTCACTGCCTCCATACATGGTCCCCTTATCAAACGAGCTGTGTCAGGCAGAATTTTGGGTGTTTTCATGGTTCCACACATCAAACTTGTTAACTTTTGTCGCCACCCTGCTGGGTAATCCACAAAAATACTGGCAAACTTTTACATTTACCGATATTATTCAGCGCTTCTTGCGCATCTGTTTACATTCCTCACCGCATATCCAAACTTATAAGAACGGTACTACACTTGATCTTATACAAAAGGTTCTTAGAAGGCTGTTGGGGAGTAGCCTAGAGACAGGGGCTTGGATTGGCGAAAGCTCGCTGGCAGCGGAGCGCCAGCTCCATCCCAGATCCAACTAACATAGTTTTAAATGCAGCACCTTTAATCTACTACGTTCACTGCCTCCATACAATGGTCCCTTATCAAACGAGCTGTGTCAGGCAGAATTTTCAGGTGTTCACCAGATACACTGTGGAACGCGGCCATCTGTCGCGCCATGCTGGAGACCTGAAGTTGCAATCATAGCAGCGCAAATGGATGCCCATACTGTCGCTCTTAATCATGGAACCATTTCCGTAAAAACATTAAAAATAGAAACCACTATGCTATTCCATTATTCCTAGGTGAAATATTCAAACAACCCGGCCTGCTTTGAAAATTATAATTCTCAAAGTAAAAGCTTCGACCCCCAGGCCCATTTTGGGTGGGGAGGAGCCGAGAGACAGGGGCTTGGACAGGCAAAAGCTCGCCTGGCAGCGGACCGCCAGCTCCATCCCAAGATTAGGCAGCCTCAGAGGCATCCATGCATGTGCCCCTGTGTTCCTGTCCTTCGCCTCCACGATCCTCCACAGCGTCCACCATGTCTCCATGTGCTATTTCAACTGTCTATACCACAGACGGGAGCACGAGAGGATATGCGCACATCATCCCCTTATCAAACGAGTGTGTCAGGCAGAATTTTCAGGTGTTTCACCAGATACATAGTGGAACTCGCCCATCTGTACCATGCTGGAGACCTGAAGGTTCAAATCATAGAAGCGAATATGGATGCCCCAGTAGTCACTCTAATCATGGAGTGTCTCCATGGCTGCCTCCCCATGTCGTCCCTTTATACAAAGAAGCGTAGTATATCAGGCTATTTTTCGGGTGTTTCACCAGATACGTTATGGAATTTGGTCACTATGTCGCCACCATGGTGTGTTATCGACTAAATATACCGTCAAACTTTTGTTCACATAGGAAATCATTTCAGCGCTTCTTGCGTACCTCTGGTGAAACCTGAGTCATTTAGGGTATGTCGCCATGACACTCTCTAGCCTGCTGCCGCTGCCTCTGCGTGCCGTCCCCTATAGTGTCAGGGTCAATTATTGGATGTTTTAGATGCTATCTAGCCTCCATTCGGTCACTCTGTCATGGTCATGCTGTTGCCCATAATTTTGGCATAAGTGTGCTATGCGCTGAGAAACAGACCTAAGGGTGCTTTGGCTATCAACAAGGGAATCTTCTTCCCCTGTCTCTTGTGACCAGCGCAAAGCTTCCGACTTCATGCTGACCAGAGAGTTTTTCAACAGGCCAAGCAGCGGGATGGTGAGGCTGATGATGGCGGCATAGCCACTGACCATCTGTGTTGACTCCTCAAAGTTACTCAGCACCTGACAGATATCAGACATCCACGTCCACTCCTCATTGTAGACTTGAGGAAGCTGACTGACCTGACTACCAGTTCGGGTGGAAGTTGACATCTGGCAGTCTACAATCGCTCTGCGCTGCTGGTAAACTCTGGATAAAATGGTTAATGTTGAATTCCACCTCGTGGGCACGTCGCACAACAGTTGGTGAGCGGGCAGTTGGAGGCGGCGCTGCGCTGCCCTGAGAGTGGCAGTATCTGTGCTGGACTTCCTGAAATGCGCACAGATGCGGCGCACCTTCGTGAGCAAATCAGACAGATTGGGGTATGTCTTGAGGAAACGCTGAACTATGAGATTCAACACATGGGCCAGGCATGGCACATGTGTCAGTCTGCCGAGTTGCAGAGCCGCCACCAGGTTACGGCCGTTGTCACACACAACCATGCCTGGCTTCAGGTTCAGCGGTGCCAGCCACAGATCGGTCTGCGCCGTGATGCCCTGTAATAGCTCTTGGGCGGTGTGCCTTTTATCGCCTAGGCTCAGCAGTTTGAGCACCGCCTACTGTCACTTAGCGACGGCACTGCTGCTGTGCCTAGAGCAACCGACTGATGGCACCATGCCCACGGATGGTAATTCGGAGGAGGAGGAGGTGGAGGAGGGGTGGGAGGAGGAGGAAGCATAGTAGGCCTTTGAGACCTGGACCGAGGTAGGCCCCGCAATCCTCGGCGTCGGCAGTATATGAGCAGCCCCAGGGTCAGACTCGGTCCCAGCCTCCACCAAGTTAACCCAATGTGCCGTCAGTGATATATAGTGGCCCTGCCCGGCAGCACTCGTCCACGTGTCCGTGGTCAGGTGGACCTTGTCAGAAATGGCGTTGGTCAGGGCACGGATGATGTTGTCTGACACGTGCTTGTGCAGGGCTGGAACGGCACATCGGGAAAAGTAGTGGCGGCTGGGGACCGAATACCGAGGGATGGCCGCCGCCATGAGGTTTCGAAGGGCCTCGGTCTCTACCAGCCTATAGGGCAGCATCTCCAGGCTAAGCAACTTGGAGATGTGGACGTTGAGGGCTTGGGCGTGTGGGTGGGTTGCGCTATACTTCCTTTTGCGCTCCAGCGTCTGAGGTATGGAGAGCTGAACGCTGGTGGATGCTGTGGAGGATCGTGGTGGCGAACATGGGGTTTTCGCACGGGAGGTGTTTGGGCCGTGGTCCTGGGCAGGGGGCTGACTAGCAGGTGACACAGGGGAAGGAGCAGTGGTGTGCCCAGCCGGAGGTGAACGGGCTTGGCCCCTTTGAGTTGCGTGTTTAGCATTCATATGCCTGCGCATACTGGTGGTAGTTAAGCTAGTAGTCTTGGAACCCCTGCTGATCCTGGTTTGGCAAAGGTTGCACACCACAGTCCATCGGTCATCCGTTGTGTCTTTAAAGAACCTCCAGACTTCTGAAAATCTAGCCCTCGCCATGCGAGCTTGACTAGGGGCAACATTTGGCGCTGATGCACCAGCTCTGGCCCTGCCTCTCCATCTGGCCCCACCACTGCCTCTTCCAACCTGTTCTGCTATAGGACTCGCCTCCGTCTCAGAAGCACTGTGTTCACCCGGCCTCTCAACCCAGCTTGGGTCTGTCACCTCATCATCCTCCGATCCCTCAGTCTGCTCCCCCCTCGGACTTCCTGCCCTGACAACAACTTCACCACTGTCTGACAACCGTGTCTCCACATCGTCGGACACCTCTTTACACACTTCTTCCACTACGTCAAGAAGGTCATCATGACCCACAGACTGCGACCGGTGTAAAACCTGGGTATCGGAAAAGAGCTCAGCAGCAACCGGACAAGTGGTTTGTGACTCTGGGAAGGGTCCAGAAAACAGTTTCTCAGAGTATGGCGGTTCAAATGCCAAATTTTCCTGGGAGGGGGCAGACTGGGGGGAAGGAGGCTGAGGTGCAGGAGCTGGAGGAGTGGCGATTTCGGTGACATGGGTGGACTGCGTGGAAGACTGACTGGTGGACAAATTGCTAGAAACATTGTCGGCAATCCACGACATCACCTGTTCGCACTGTTCTGGCCTCAACAGTGCTCTACCACGAGTCCCAGTAACTTCAGACATGAACCTAGGGAGTGTAGCTCTGCGGCGTTCCCCTGCTCCCTCAACAGCAGGTGGTGTCTCACCCCGCCCAGGACCACGGCCTATGACCCCTGCAGTAGTTGGACGCCCACGTCCCCGCCCTCGTCCTCTACCCCTAGCCCTCGGGTTTAACATTTTGAAAATGAAAGTTAAAACTGCAATTTTTTTTTTTTTTTTGTGTTTTTTTGTTTTTAAAACCAAACAATGCTATCCTATTGCTATGGCTATTTTCTAGCCAACTATGAAAGCACACTGCTATGCCAGATGAGATGACGCTGAGTTATCAAAAAATAAACGTAAAAAATAAAAAGAAACTGGCAGACTGTGCCTAATTGAAATCAAACCCCTAATAAATTGTCCCACTTCGGTGTTTGAGATGGATATGTGCGTCACTAAGCGCTAAACACAACGGTCCCAAGTCTCACTGCAAATTCCTCACAATATGGTAGTAGATGCACTACAGCAAGGCCAGCCACCAGCAAATCAACCAAAAATCAACTATATAACGCTATTGTAGGCCTAAGTAAGCCGTTTGGATTCTCCTATGGCTATTTTCTAGCCAACTATGAAAGCACACTGCTATGCAGATGAGATGACGCTGAGTTATCAAAAAATAAACGTAAAAATAAAAAGAAACTGGCAGACTGTGCCTAATTGAAAATACCCCTAATAAATTGTCCCACTTGGTGTTTGAGATGGATATGTGCGTCACTAAGCGCTAAACACAACGGTCCCAAGTCTCACTGCAAATTCCTCACAATATGGTAGTAGATGCACTACAGCAAGGCCAGCCACCAGCAAATTAACCAAAAATCAACTATATAACGCTATTGTAGGCCTAAGTAAGCCGTTTGGATTCTCCTATGGCTATTTTCTAGCCAACTATGAAAGCACACTGCTATGCCAGATGAGATGACGCTGAGTTATCAAAAAATAAACGTAAAAAATAAAAAGAAACTGGCAGACTGTGCCTAATTGAAATCAAACCCCTAATAAATTGTCCCACTTTGGTGTTTGAGATGGATATGTGTGTCATTAAGAGCTAAACACAACGGTCCCAAGTCTCACTGCAAATTCCTCACAATATGGTAGTAGATGCACTACAGCAAGGCCAGCCACCAGCAAATTAACCAAAAATCAACTATATAACGCTATTGTAGGCCTAAGTAAGCCGTTTGGATTCTCCTATGGCTATTTTCTAGCCAACTATGAAAGCACACTGCTATGCCAGATAGATGCCGCTGAGTTATCAAAAAAATTAAAGTAAAACATAAAAAGAAAAAAGAAACTGGCAGACTGTGCCTAATTGAAATCAAACCCCTAATAAATTGTCCCACTTTGTTGTTTGAGATGGATATGTGTGTCACTAAGAGCTAAACACAACGGTCCCAAGTCTCCCTGCAAATTCCTCACAATATGGTACTAGCTGCACTACTAATGCCAGCAAGCCCAGCCACAAGAAAACAAAAAAAAGTAAAATAAAACGTTATTGTAGCCCTAAGAAGGGCTGTTGGGTTATTGTAGAATCACTCATGCCTAACACTATTCTAATAGAACAGCCTAACGCTTTCCCTGACCAGCAGCAGCTCTCTCCCTAGCGGCATCCTGACAGAGAATGATCCGAGCAGCGCGGGCAGGGGCTAGTCTATTCCAGGGTCACCTGATCTGGCCAGCCAACCACTGCTATCGACGTGTAAGGGTACCACGTCATGCTGGGTGGAGTGCAGAGTCTCCTGGCTTGTGATTGGCTCTGTTTCTGGCCGCCAAAAAGCAAAACGGCGGGAGATGCCATTTTCTCGAGCGAGCGAAATACTCGTCCGAGCAACGATCAGTATGTTCGTTCATCTCTAATCATATCCAGCTGCCCAAGGAAGGAAAATATGGATATGCACTCGTTATAGTGGACATGTTCCCCGAATGGCCAGAGGCGTACCCAGTGGCTAACATGACATCGAAAACCACAGCAAAGAAACTGATCACAGAAACAGTTTGCAGATTCAGAGTACCACAAGTTATAGAGTCAGACCATGGTCCTGCCTTTTCTTCCCAGATATTCAGAGAATTGTGAAACATGTTAGGAGTAGATTTAGGCCTACAAACACCATATCACCCACAAAGTTCAGGAAAGGTAGAGAGGATGAATGGTACACTAAAGAACAAATTGCTTAAAATGACCCAAGACAGTCCTCTTCCCTGGCCGGAATTATTTCCCATTGCTTTGTATCATGTCAGAAACACTGCCCAGGCCAAACATGGCCTCACCCCCTATGAGATTTTGTTTGGTAAACCACTGATCCTCCCTGCGATCGGTGGACAGAAACTGTCTGAAAGTCATGATAAGACTGTACAGTATGTAATTGAATTGTCCAGGGAATTAACAAATCTGCATGCTGCGGCTGTTGCTTCTCTTACAGAGTCTTCAGGTGAAGCAGTTCACAGTTTCCAGCCGGGAGACAAAGTATATGTGAAAAAGCACATCAGAAAGGACTGCCTCCAACCACGGGCCTTACACCGTGGTCCTGGTTACACCCACCACTGTGAAACTTGAAGGAAAACCTGCTTTGATACATGCTTCACACTGCAAAGGGAAAACAGGATGAAGCTCTATATCCTTTTCTGTCTAAA
The DNA here is from genome assembly GCA_019512145.1 of Engystomops pustulosus. Taxonomy (NCBI): domain Eukaryota; kingdom Metazoa; phylum Chordata; class Amphibia; order Anura; family Leptodactylidae; genus Engystomops; species Engystomops pustulosus. The sequence goes on along the minus strand of WNYA01000146.1, from coordinate 135,598 downwards.
TTGTCTAATAATTACAAATAATTGCCAGGTTACAACTTTTTGGGTACACACCACGGCCCCATTCGAAGAGTATTTCTTTGACTTTTGTGATGTTGTAGATTGTCAAGGGACAGATAAAAACACCAAGTATGACCCAGCATACCAGTTCAGGGGCAATGGACGATTTTATATTTGTGTGACCCGTCCCGGAAATGAGAATTGCAAATCATGATCAGATGTAGGATTGAACACCGGAGAGGGATGGGGGTATCAGCCTCAGGAAGGGCAAGACAGGAAGGACAAAAAAGGTAAATCCCTCCTTGACAGGATGGCTTTGTATTTAGGGGGGTTTCCGACAAGACAATGTAAACATCCGGGCAACTGTTCTCCCTTATACCTAAGCATTAAAAACCCCTCACCGGGAGACTTAGTGAAATATGTGTTGGGATGCAGTGGAGGAATACTGGATGGGAAGTTGGGAATATTTGAACTCTGGGATGCTAAATTAAGACCTACTTTGATTCCAGTGATTGCGAAGGAAGGGGCAGGAGAGAAACTGCAAAAAAGCAGTAAGCGAGGTGATCCCGGTTCCTGGGTTAAAATGGGAAGAAGTCTTTTCCATGGAAACTCAGGTTGTCCCAAGGAAGAATTTGTGGTTAGGATGGGTAAGGTATACTGTAAAGGCTCATAACATGTCAGTCGGGTGTATAGCCTGTGCAGGAGCTAACCCTCATCTGACTACCCAACCCTATATTATCCCACACAAAGATAAATTAATCTGTCTTGTGAAGTTGTTACAAGGCAAAAATGTCTCTCATTGTTTAGAATACTTGCCCCTAGTTCATGTCAAATCAAAAGTGAGATCCCCAGATGAAATCTGGGTTGAGCAAGGTAACTACACCTGTATTTCCTCCGACGTCATTAATGCCAAAACTCCCCTGGGGGTGATTGGAAAGGGGTTCTGCCTTATTGTCTGACCATACCTCTTTCCTTTATGATGTCTTTTGGTTTTGTGGGAATGGCATATTGAGAAACCGCCTTCCCCCGTCCTGGAAGGGTCAATGTACTCTGACTAAATTAGTTATGCCCTTCTTAATGTTACCCTGGGATCCAACCCATAAAGATGAACAAGTAAAAAGAAAAAGGTCACTAGGTATTATTGATTATAAGCAAGATCCTGATGTGTTCATAGATAGTATCGGTGTCCCAAGAGGGGTCCCAGATCGATACCCAGGATAAGATTGCAGCAGGGTTTGCATCCATCATTCCCCAGGCCCAGATTAACAAGAATGTAGACTGGATAAATTACATTTACTATAATGAGCAGAGGTTTGTGAATTATAGTAGGGATGCTTTTACCGGTATTATAGAAGAGCTGGGTCCTAACACTAGGATAACTCTACCGAATAGAATGGCTCTGGATATGATACCTGCAGAGAAAGGCGGGGTGTGTAGGATGATAGGAGAGGACTGCTGCATTTACATCCCTCAGAATTCAGGCACGGACGGTAAAACAATGATAGCAATAAAGAAGATCACTGCCCTAGCAGCAGAGATGAAGGAAAACTCAGGAGTTTACACCTCCTGGGCGGCGTGGTTTACTAACTGGGCAGGGGGATGGAAGGCCCTCTTTCAACAAATAGGTTTAGTGTTGCTCGGGATGTTTATTTTGGCTTTATTTCTCCTGTGTTGCTGTATACCCCTGCACAAAAGGCTATCCAAGAAAATTGCTAATGGCAAGGCCAATGGGGTTTTTCCTAATGTAGAAAGGCAATCCCTAGGTTATATGTCAATGAGGAATAGAAATTTACCCGCTTTGCCCGATGTCCCAGCTCCGGAGCATCCAGACTCTTCCCCGACAGATGACTTACCCATTATCATGATCTTAAAATAGTCAGACCCATCCCCAATAATGGAAGATTTAGTGTGAGGGAAAGAAAAAGGACTCCATGTGTTAGTTAGGATAGTGCTGGGAAGTTAACTTGAGCGCCGCAAGGGTCCATTGGGTTGATGACGTGAAGCAATCCACTCCCCTTTCCCACCACATGGACAGCCCACAGGAAAAGCGAATCTCAGCAAAGCGTAGGGAAAAGCTCAGTATTTAGGGGGGATTGTGAGGGCCAAAATAATGATTATGTGTCTATAATAATTATATGCTTTATGATTGTATATATGTGCCCTTTGCCCTACATTTGTGTACTCTGCCTGTTGTGAAATACAGAGCTTTTCCCTTAAATCAGTTTTGACCAGATATGCAACTGTCAGCAAAACTCAAGTCTTATGATCAAAAGCATATGTTACTTAAAGATAGCACCGGCATCTGGACCAACGGTCAATTTCCTAACCAACAGTTACTGGAAATCACCCTGGCATAGCAATCAAGGTCTAATTTTGGGGACCAATCAGCGAGGGTCAGAGGCCAGACATATATGCTTAAGCTATAACCAATTGTAATGCTTTTAATGTATGTAACCACACCTCTTTGTATGAATATAAAAAGTTATGTATCAGGAAATAAAGTTCAGTTCAGTGCACACATGCTCCCCTAAATTGGATTGTCTGAGAGAAGAGAGTATAGTCGATTTGACAACCCCCACAACCCAATCTTAGATTCATCTACCAGAAAATCAGATCATTCACAGAGAGCTTTAGCAAGTATCATAAAAACACTACACACCTACTCTTTAACAGATACGTGGAGGGTGTCACATCCACAGGAGAAGGATTTCTCCTTCTATTCTCAAGTTCATCACTCATTCCAACACCTCGACTACATATTCCTAAACAGTAGCCATATAGATGTAATCAAAAAAGTAGAAATAGGCTCAATAACGGTCTCAAACCATGCACCAGTAACCATCTCCCTATGCACTATCTCCCCCCCCCCACCCCCAGTAAGGAACATGGAGACTAAATGAGACATTACTTGACTCAGAGGAAAAAAATAAACTTATAAGTGACAAACTCACCTCTTACTTTAATAGAAATATTTCAGATGAAACATCCATACCAATTAATTGGCAGGCACATAAAGTTTTCATCAGTGGAGAATTCATGGCTCAAAGAGCTTATTACAAAAAGGAGAGAACGAAAGCAATAGATGAAATTCTGGAAAAAATATATCGATTGGAATCCACATTCAAAAGATCTAAACTAGATGCTACATTTAGTGAACTATGTGTAGAAAGGAAAAAAGTTAGTAGATCTTTTGAATGCCAAAGCAGCCAAAAACTATTTATATGCTAAATTTAGAAATTATTCCCATGGAAATAAAGGAAACAAATTAATGACTCTATTAATCAAAAAGCAAAAAGATTCCTCAATAATCTCCAGTATTGCCCAATCGCCCATGCAAGTCACGGAAAAAACCCAAGAGATAGCAGAGGAGTTTAAAAAATTCTATGAACAACTATACAATCTTTCTCCCCAATACGCACCAGACGACCCGCAGACCTCCGACATCATACAAACATTCAATTAAACCAGTTACACGGGTTGAAGTAGAAAAAGTTTTATACTTATTACCCCTACAGAAAGCCCCAGGCCCAGATGGTCTTCCCTCCACATACTATCGTAAACTAAGACACATACTGATACCGCACTTAACGGAATGGTGTGAGGCTCTAAGAAAAGGAGCTCTATTGCCGCCACAAGCTTTAGAAGCAACCATCACCGTAATCCCTAAAGAGGGCAAAAGCCCTAAATATTGCAGTAGCTATCGCCCAATTTCACCCAAATATGGGCAAAAATCCTGTCTACCCGCCTTAATAAAATATTACCACAATTATTAAACCCAGAACAAGCTGGGTTTGTGCTGGGGAGAGAGGGCAACCAGAACTCCACTAGAATTATTCATGCCATTTCCCATGCAAGAAAACATAGAATGCCACTAATCCTTCTCGGCACGGATGCCGAGAAGGCATTTGATAGAATCAACTGGAATTTTATGACTAAAGCATTAAGTAAAATTGGAATACCCTAACAATTTATAGACTCAGTGATGTCACTTTACTCTAGACCTAGTGCCAGAGTGAGAGTGAATCATTTCCTTTCAGCCCCCTTCATGATCAAAAATGGGACGAGGCAAGGTTGCCTTCTCTCTCCGTCATTATTTGTCCTTATAACGGAGACTCTATTGCAGGCACTAAGGGAACACCCAAATATACATGGACTAAAAGTAGGGAACACAACACATCTAAACGCTGCATTCACAGACAATTTATTAATAATGGTAACAAATCCAAAAGAAGCCTTCCCCCATATAATGGAACTATTAGACAAATTCGGCTCTATCTCCAATTTCAAAATAAATTTCACTAAATCTGTAGTGTTAAATATCACGGCCCCTGATAAATTAATTACTCCAGAGAAAATTCCCATTCACCTAGCAAACCAACCAAATAAAATACTTAGGAATAAATATTACAAAAGATCCCTCGGATTTATTTGCAGCAAACTATAAAAATCTATTTAGATCAATAGACCAATATTTAAACTCATTAAAAATCCCTTTTATATCCTGGATGGGTAGGAAAAATTTGTTAAAGGCATATATAATGCTAAGATTACTCTATCTACTACAAATGCTACCACTATATATTCCAAAACACTTCTTCCAACTAGTTCAGGCATCATTTCACAGGTTCCTGTGGCAGGGCAAAGGAGCTATGATAAAATACTCTCGTCTAACACAACATAGAAAAAGAGGAGGTATGGGACTACCTGACCCTCTGCTATATTACACTGCAGTCCACATTAAGAGATGACTACAGATCATCTCGCCCTCAAATAGGTTACTGGGATCGGATATAGAACTTGCGAATATATCAGACGACCAACTGGCTTGGACCTGGGGACTCACTCACACATCAAAAAGAACACCGTATAACTTGCTGACCAAAGGCACATTGATGGTCATGAGACAACATAGTTCCCTATTCTCATCACCATCACCGGTAATGCCAGCATGCCTTCTTCCTTATTACATTCAGCCCATAACCACTAGCATATCAGGAATCTGGAGTAAAATAATATTTACTCCAACCAGTGAACTATTAAAGAAATCAGGAAATAAAGAGGAGTTAATGGAATTCATAAATAATCCTTTTCCTAACATTCACTTCCTATATAAGATTGAAATGAACAATTTCCCCCTCCCCCCTCCCTCACATAACCCCGTTATAGTCTCTACAAGTTAGTAATATCTAAGAATGTATGCTAACGCTGCTTCAACTGGAGAAATGTTCATCTATTTTATGATGCTAGTGTACAATTATTGCTTGAAAAAGGGAGAGGGTCCCTGCAAGTTCCATATCTCCTAATGTTGAATTTGCTTGTAATGTTGAATTCCTCAATAAAACATTTTTAAAAGGCAAAAAAAAAAAAGAAGAATTGATGCTTTTCTACTCCTGCCCTCAAAAAAAGTTCCTAAATTTTCTACAATAGCGGATACCAACCCCAAAATGGTAACACTGGAAAAAGCATCTCATCCCGCACAAAAAATGCTGTCACATGGCCCCAATAACGAAAAAGCTAAAATTTTATAGCCTACAAAAGGAGTCAATGAGGAAACTAAAATCCTGGCAGCTACAGGGCGCTCCTTCCTTATGCGCCTTGCTGTGTGCCCATAAAATGGCCACATGTGGGGAGTCTCTGTACTCGGGAGAAGTAACGGCCACATGTGGGGGGTCTCTGCACTCGGGAGAAGTAACGGCCACATGTGGGGGGTCTCTGTACTCGGGAGAAGTAACGGCCACATGTGGGGGGTCTCTTTACTCGAGAGAAATTGTAGAACAAATTGTATGGTGGGTTTTCTCTTTTTATCTTTTGGAAATGTGTAAATTTTAGGGCTAAATGAACGTATAACCGGATTTCACCTCCATTATGATTCAATTACTATGAAGATCTCAAGGGGTAAACAGTCTTCGTAAAAGCTGTTTCTGATAGCTTGAGGGGTGCAGATTTGAAAATGGGTTGGTTATATAGGGGTTTTTTATGCTAAATATGTAAAATATCATTCAAAACTGTATTTATCCCCGGAAACGCGATATTCAATTTGTAAGCCGCATGACATCAAAATAAATTATCCAGATATTTCAAAAATGATGAAAATGTAAAGTAGACAAATGGGAAATGTTATTCAGCAATATATTTAGGTGGTAAATCTATCTGCCTGAAAATGCAATGATTTCGAATTTCGATAATGGCAAATTTTTCAAAAAAATTCATCATTTTTTTTTTTTGTAAATAAACGCAAAACTTATCAGTCAAAATTTATTGCTAAAATGAAGTACAACATGTGGGAAAAAACAATCTCAGAATCGTTTAGATAAGTAACAGTGTTCAAAAGTTATAACCATATAAAGCGACGCAGGTCATAATCCGAAAAATCGGGCTGAGCCTTAAGCTACAAAATGGCTGCGTCCTTAAGGGGCTAAAAGCGCGCATATCAAAATGAATAAAAACGCCAGAGGACCTCATGCCCGACCTAGGTTTCGTCCTTTGAGCTTCATCTGGGGCCTGATCTCTGACGTAATCTCCGGCAATTTATATTCCCAGGTGCCTCTGAGAGAAAAGTTAACCCTATATACTATGTCCCCATGGATAGTTGGAAACACAAAAAAACTCTTTTCCACATAGTTCTCTCAACAGCTTATGTACATAAAAGTTTCATCTTACATCAAAATTCAATTAGCAAATAACTTTTATAAATATATCCTGTGTGGCTGCGTACACAAAGCACCTGCACAACATACATCTATACAAAAACACACGTAGCTTCACGTACCTATCTTCTAAAATACAATAAGACTAGAGATGAGCGAACACACTCGTCCAAGCGTAACTGCGCGTAACTGCTCGTTGCTCGGACGAATACTTTGCCGGCTCGAAAAAATGGCATCTCCCGCTGTTTTGATTTTGGCGGCCAGAAACAGAGCCAATCACAAGCCAGGAGACTCTGCACTCCACCCAGCATGACGTGGTACCCTTACACGTCAATAGCAGTGGTTGGCTGGCCTGATCAGGTGACCCTGGAATAGACTAGCCCCTGCCCGCGCTGCTCGGATCATTCTCTGTCTGGATGCCGCTAGGGAGAGAGCTCCTGCTGCAGGGAAAGTGTTAAGGTTAGAGATGAGCGAGCACTAAAATGCTCGGGTACTCGTTATTCGAGACAAACTTTTCCCGATGCTCGAGTGCTCGTCTCGAATAACGAGCCCCATTGAAGTCAATGGGAGACTCGAGCATTTTTCAAGGGGACCAAGGATCTGCACAGGGAAGCTTGGCCAAGCACCTGGGAACCTCAGAAAAGGATGGAAACACCACGGAAATGGACAGGAAACAGCAGGGGCAGCATGCATGGATGCCTCTGAGGCTGCTTAATCGCACCATTATGCCAAAAGTATGGGCAACAGCATGGCAATGACAGAGTGACCGAATGAGGCTAGATAGCATCTAAAATATCCAATAATTGACCCTGACACTATAGGGGACTATGCAGAGGCAGCGGCAGCAGCGGCAGGCTAGAGAGTGTCTTGGCAACATACCGCAAATGGACTCAGGCTTAAAACCAATGGGTGGCAGAGAGGAACCAAAGGAGGTGAGCAAGAAGCGCTGAATTAATATCGGTAAATGATAAAAGTTTGCCAGTATATTTTGTGGATTACACAGCAGGGTGGCGACAAAGTTAACAAGTTTGATGAGGAAGCCATGAAAACCACCCAAAATTCTGCCTGACACAGCTCGTTTGATAAGGGGACCATGTATGGAGGCAGTGAACTAGTAGTAGATTAAAGGTGCTGCAGCTAAAACTATGTTAGTTGGATCTTGGGATGGAGCTGGCGCTCCGCTGCCAGGCGAGCTTTCGCCAATCCAAGCCCCTGTCGGCGTGGTCCTGGGCAGGGGGTGACTAGCAGGTGCCACAGGGGAAGGAGCAGTGGTGTGCCCGAGAGCGGAGGTGACGCGGGCTTGGGCCATTGAGTGCGTGTTTGACATTCAATGCCTGCGCTACTGGGTGGGTAGTTAAGCTAGTAGTGGTGGAACCCCTGCTGATCCTGGTTGGGCAAAGGTTGCACACCAACAGTCATCGGTCAATCCGTTGTGTCTTTAAAGAACCTCCAGACTTCTGAAAACAGACCTCGACATGCGAGCTTGACTAGGGGCAACATTTGCGCTGATGCACCAGGCTCTGGCCGCCTTCCATATGGCCCCACCACTGCCTCTTCAACCTGTTATGCTATAGACTCGCCTCCGTCTCAGAGAGCACTGTGTTCACACCGGCCTTCAACCCAGCTTGGGTCTGTAACTCATCATCTCCGATCCCTAAGTCTGCTCCACCCATCGGACTTCTGCCCTGACAACAACTCACCACTGTCGGACAACCGTGTCTCAAAATCGTCGGACACCTCTTTACACACTCTTCCACTACGTCAATGAAGGTCATCAATGCCACAGACCTGCGACCGGTGTAAACCTGGGTATCGGAAAAAGAGCTCAGCAGGCAACCGAAAGTGGGTTTGTGACTTGGGAGGGTCCAGAAAACAGTTCCTCAGGTATGCGGTTTCAAATGCCAAATTTTTTTCCTGGGGAGGGGGCAGACTGGGGGGAAGGCGGATGAGGTTGCAGGAGTCGGGAGGAGTGGCGATTTCGGTGACATGGGTGGACTGCCGTGTGAAGACTGACTGGTGGACAAATTGCTAGAAACATTGTCGGCAATTCCACGACATCACCTTGTTGCACTGTTCTGGCCCAACGTGCTCCTACCACGATTTTCCCAGTAACTTCAGACATGGACACCTAGGGAGTGGTGCTCTGCGGGCGTTCCCCTGCCCCTCACAGCAGGTGGTGTCTCACCCCCGCCCAGGGAACCACGGGGCCTATGACCCTCTGCCAGTAGTTGGACGCCCCACGTCCCCGCCCTCGTCCTCTAACCCCTAGCACCCCCCACCTCTGGGTTTTTAACCATTTGGAAAATGAAGTTAAACTGTAATTTTTTTTTTTTTTTTTTTTGTGTTTTTTTTGTTTTTTAAAACCAAACCAAAAATTTTTTGCGTAATCCCTTTGGTATGGCTATTTTCTAGCCAAACTCATTGAAAGCACACTTGCTATGCATATGGAGATGACGCTGGAGTTATCAAAAATAAACGTAAAAAATAAAAAAAACTGGCCGACTGGTTGCCTAATTGAAAATAACCCCTAATAAATTGTCACCACTTGGTGTTTGAGATGGATATTGCGGCAATAAGCCTAAACACAACGGTCCCCCAAGTCTCCCTGCAAATTTCCTCCACAATAGGTAAGTAGATGACAACTACAGCAAGCCCGAGCCACACACAAATCAACCAAACATCACTATATACCGCTATTGTAGGACCTAGTAAGACCGTTTTTGGATCTCCTATGGCTATTTTTCCTCTGCCAACTATGAAAAGCCACACTGCTATGGCAGATGAGATGACGCGGTTGAGTTTCAAAAAATATAACGTAAAAAAATAAAAAGAAACTGCAGTACTGTGCTAATTGAAATCAAACCCTAATAAATTGTCCCCACTTCGGTGTTTTGGTGGATATGTTGCGTCACTAAGCGCTAAAACCAACGGTCCCAAGTCTCACGCAAATTCCCTTCACAATATGGGTAGTAGATGCACAACAGCAAAGTCGCAGCCACCAGCAAATTAACCAAAATCAACCTAATATAACGCTATGTAGGCCCTAAGTTACGCACGTTTGGATTCTCCATGGCTATTTTCTAGCCAACTATGAAAAGCAACACTGCTATGCCAGATTGAGATGACGCTGAGTTATCAAAAAATAAACGTAAAAACTAAAAAGAAACTGCAGGACTGTGCCTAATTGAAAAATCAAACCCCTAATAAAAATTGTCCCACTTCGTGTGTTGAGATGGATATGTGTCGTCATCCTAGAGCTAAACACACACGGTCCCCAAGTCTACACTGCAAATTCTCTCACAATATGGTAGTAGATGCACTACAGCAAGGCAAGCACCACAAATTAACCAATAAAATCAACTATAATAAACGCTAATTGGTAGGCCTAAGTAAGCGTTGGTTCTCCTATCGGCTATTTTCCTAGACCACCTAATGAAAGCACACCTGCTATGCGCTAGAGTAGATGACGCTTAGTTTATCAAAAAAAAAACGTAAAAATACAAAAAGAAAACTGGCAGCATGTGCATTGAAATCAAACACCCTAATAAATGTCCCACTTTGGTGTTTGAGATGGATATGTGTGTCACTTAAGACTAAACACAACGGTCCCAAGTCTCCCTGCAAAGATTCCTCACAATATGGTATAGCTGCACTACTAATGCCAGCAAGCCCCGCCACAGAAAACAAAAAAAGTAATAAAACGTTATTGTAGCCCTAAGAGGATGTGGTATTTAGAATCACTCAGGCCTAACACTATTGAATAGAACAGCCTACGCCTTTCCCGGACCAGCGCAGCTCTCTCCCTAGCGCAATCCTGACGAGAATGATAGACAGCGGGCAGGGCTAGTCTATTCCAGGGTCCCTGATCTGGCCAGCCAACCACTGCTATCGACGGAGTACGGGTACCACGTCATGCGGGTGGATGCAGAGTTCTACTGTGATTGTGCTCTGTTTCTGGACGCCAAAAAGCAAAACGCGGGAGATGCCCTTTTCTCGAGCGGCAGCGAAATACTCGTCCGAAGCAACATCAGTATGTTCGTTCATCTCTAATCTATCCAGCGCCCAGGAAGGAAAATATGGATATGCACTCGTTATAGTGGACATGTTCCCCAATGCCAGAGGAGTACCCGTGGGCAACATGACATCGAAAACACAGCACAAAGAAACTGTATGACAAACAGTTTGCGTTCAGAGATATCACAAGTTATAGAGACAGCCATGGTCCGGCTGCTTTCTTCCCAGAATCGAGAATTGTGAACATGTTAGGAGTAGATTAGGCCTACAAACCCCATATGACCCACAACAGTTCAGAAAGTGTAAGAGGATGAAAGGGTACACGAAAGCAAAATTGGCTTAAAATGACCCCAGACAGTTTTCCTGGCCGGAATTATTTCGCCATTGACTTTGTATCATGTCAGAACCCTCCCAGGCCCAACATAGCCTATGGAGATTTTGTTGGACACTGGATCCTCCCTGCGATCGTGGCACAGAAACTGTCTGAAAAGTTCATGATCCGACTGTACAGTATGTATGAATGTCCAGGAATTACAAATCTCAGCTGAGGTTGTTGCTTCTCTTACAGAGGGGGGGGTCTTCAGGTGACGCAGTCACAGTATCCAGCCGAGACAAGTATAGTGAAAAGCCATCAGAAAGGCTGCTCCAACCACGGCTTACACGTGGTCCTGGTTACACTGTGAACTTGAAGGAAACCTGCTTGTACATGCTTCACACACAAAGGGAAAACAGGATGAAGGCTCATATCCTTTCCTGTCTAACATTGTCTATAATTACAAATAATGCAGGTAACAACTTTTTGGGCACCACCACGGCCATTTCGAAGATATGTCTTTGACTTTTGTGATGTTGTAGATTGTCAAGGGACAGATAAAAAACACAAGTATGACCCAGCTTACCATTCAGGGGCAATGGACGATTTATATTTGTGTGACCCGCCCGGAAATGAGAATTGCAAATCATGATCAGATGTAGGATTGAACACCGGAGAGGATGGGGGTATCAGCTCAGGAAGGGCAAGACAGAAGGACAAAAGGTAAATCCTCCTTTGACAGGATGGCTTTGTATTAGAGGGGGTTCCGACAAGACAATGTAAACATCCGGCCCTGTTTTCCCTATACCTAGCATTAAAAACCCCTCACCGGAGACTGGTGTAAATTGTGTTGGGATGCAGTGGAGGAATACTGGATGGGAATTGGGATATTTGAATCTGGGATGCTTAAATTAGACTACTTTGATTCCAGTGATTGCTGAGGAAGGGCAGGAGAGAAACTGCAAAAAAGCAGTAACGAGGTGATCCCGTCCTGGGTTAACAATGGGAAGAAGTATTTCCATGAACTCAGTGTCCCAAGGAAGAATTTGTGGTTAGGTGGGTAAGGTATCGTAAAGGCTCATAAAATGCTTCAGTAGGGGTGTATAGCCTGTGAGGAAGCTAACCCTCATCTGACTACCCACCCTCTATTATCCACACAAAGATAAAGGAATCTGTCTTGTGAAGTTGTTACACAGGCCCCCCCCAAAAAGTCTCTCGATTGTTTTTTTTTTAGAATACTTGCCCCTAAGTTCATGTCAAATCAAAAGTGAGATCCCCCAGATGAAATCTGGGTTTGAGCAAGGTAACTACACCTGTATTTCCTCCGACGTCATTAATGCCAAAACTCCCCTGGGGGTGATTGGAAAGGGTTCTGCCTTATTGTCTGACCAACCTCTTTCCTTTATGATGTCTTTTGGTTTTGTGGGAATGGCATATTGAGAAAAACCGCCTTCCCCATCCTGGAAGGGTCAATGTACTCTGACTAAATTAGTTATCCCTTCTTAATGTTACCCTGGGATCCAACCCATAAAGATGAACAAGTAAAAGAAAAAGGTCACTAGGTATTATTGATTATAAGCAAGATCCTGATGTGTACATAGATAGTATCGGTGTCCCAAGAGGGGGTCCCAGATCGATACCAGGATAAGATTGCAGCAGGGTTTGCTCCATCATTCCCCAGGCCCGATTAACAACAAGAAGTAGACTGGATAAATACATTATACTATAAGAGCAAGGTTGTGTGAATTATAGTAGGGATGCTTTTTACCGGTATTATAAGAAGCTGGGTCCTAACACTAGGATAACTATACCGATAGAATGGCTCTGGATATGATACCTGCAGAGAAAGGCGGGGTGTGTAGGGATGATAGGGAGGAACTGCTGCATTTACATCCCTAGAATTCAGGCACGGACGGTAAAACAATTATAGCAATAAAGAAGATCATGCCCTAGCAGCAGAGATGAAGGAAAACTCAGGAGTTTACACCTCCTGGGCGGCGTGTTTTTAAACCTCTTTCAAAAATAGGTTTAGTGTTGCTCGGGATGTTTATTTTGGCTTTATTTCTCCTGTGTTGCTGTATACCCCTGCACAAAGGCTATCCAAGAAAATTGCTAATGGCAAGGCCAATGGGGTTCCTATGTAGAAAGGCCAATCCCTAGGTTATGATGTCAATGAGGAATAGAAATTTACCCGCTTTGCCCGATGGTCCCAGCCCGGAGCATCCAGACCTCTTCCCCGACAGATGACTTAACCCATTATCATGACTTAAAATAGTCAAGCCATCCCCCAATAATGGAAGATTTAGTGTGAGGGAAGAAAAAGGACTCCATGTGTAGTTAGGATAGTGCTGGGAAGTTAATTGAGCGCCGAAGGGTCCATTGGGTTGATGACTCCGTGAAGCAATCCACTCCCCTTTCCCACCACATGGACAGCCACAGGAAAAGCGAATCTCACAAAGCGTAGGGAAAAGCTCAGTATTTAGGGGGGATTGTGAGGGCCAAAATAATGATGATGTGTTCTATAATAATTATATGCTGTATGATTGTATATATGTGCCCTTTGCCCTACATTTGTGTACTCTGCCTGTTGTGAAATACAGAGCTTTTTCCCTTAAATCAGTTGAGACCAGATATGCAAACTGTCAGCAAAACTCAAGTCTTATGATCAAAAGCAGATGTTACTTAAATATGGAACCGGCATCTGGACCAACGGTCAATTTCCTAACCAACGTTACTGGAAATCACCCTGGCCATAGCAATCAAGGTCTAATTTTGGGGACCAATCAGCGAGGTCAGAGGCAGACATATATGCTTAAGCTATAAACCAATTGTAGGCTTTAAATGTATGTAACCACACCTCTTTTGTATGAATATAAAAGTTATGTATCAGGAAATAAAGTTCAGTTCAGGGCCACAATGTTCCCCTAAATTGGATTTGTCTGAGAGAAGAGAGTATAGTCGATTTGCAACCCCCCACAACCCCAATCTTAGTTCATCTACCAGAAAAATCAGATCATTCACAGAGAGCTTTAGCAAGTATTAAAAACACTACACACCTACTCTTAACAGATACGTGGAGGGGTCCACATCCACAGGAGAAGGATTTCTCCTTTATTCTCAGTTCATCACTCCTTTCCAACACCTGACTACATATTCCTAAACAGTAGCCATATACGATGTAATCAAAAAAGTAGAAATAGGCCCAATAACGGTCTCAAACCATGCACCCAGTAACCATCTCCCTATGCACTATCTTCCCCCCCCCCCCCACCCCAGTAAGGAACATGGAGAACTAAATGAGACATTACTTGGACTCAGAGGAAAAAAATAAACTTATAAGGACAAACCACCTCTTTAACTTTAATAAAATATTTCAGATGAAACGTCCATACCAATTAATGGCAGGACATAAAGTTTTCATCAGTGGAGAATTATGGCTCAAAGAGCTTATTACAAAAGGAGAGAACGAAAGCATAGATGAAATTCTGGAAAAAATATATCGATTGGAATCCACATTCAAAGATCTAAACTAGAGATACATTTAGTGAACTATGTGTAGAAAGGAAAAAAGTTAGTAGAATCTTTTGAATGCCAAAGACAGCCAAAACTATTTATTATGCTAAATTAGTAAATTATTCCCATGGAAATAAAGGAAACAAATTAATGACTTATAATCAAAAAGCAAAAAGATTCCTCAATAATCTCCAGTATTGCCCAATCGCCCATGCAAGTACGGAAAAAACCCAAGAGATAGCAGAGGAGTTTAAAAAATTCTATGAACAACTATAAATCTTTCTCCCCAATACGCACCAGACGACCCGCAGACCTCCGAATCATACAAACATTCAATTAAACCAGTTACACGGGTTGAGTAGAAAAAGTTTATATACTTATTACCCCTACAGAAGCCCCAGGCCAGATGGTCTTCCCTCCACATACTATACGTAAACTAAAAGACACATACTGATACCGCACTTAAAACGAATGGTGTGAGGCTCTAAGAAAAGGAGCTCTATTGCCAGCCACAAGCTTTAGAAGCAAACATCACCGTAATCCCTAAAGAGGGCAAAAGCCCTAAATATTGCAGTGAGCTATCGCCCAATTTTCACCCAAATAGGGCAAAAATCCTGTCTACCCGCCTTAATAAATATACCACAATTATTAAAACCCAGAACAAGCTGGTTTGTGCTGGGGAGAGAGGGCAAACCAGAACTCCACTAGAATTATACATGCAATTCCCATGCAAGAAAACATAGAATACCCACACTAATCCTTCTCGGCCGGATCCCGAGAAGGATTTGATAGAATCACCTGGAATTTTGACTAAAGCATTAAGAAAATTGGAATACCCCAACAATTTATAGACTCAGTGAGTCACTTTACTCTAGAACCTAGTGCGAGAGTGGAGTGAATCATTCCTTCAGCCCCTTCATGATCAAAAATGGGCGAGGCCAGGTTTGCCTTTCTCTCTCCGTCATTATTTGTCCTTATAACGGAGACTCTAATTGCAGGCACTAAGGAACACCTAAATATACATGGACTAAAGAGGGAGCACACAACAGATCTAAACGCTGCATTCACAGACAATTTATTAATAATGGTAACAAATCCAAAAGAAGCCTTCCCCCATATAATGGAACTATTAGACCAATTCGGCTCTATCTCCAATTTCAAAATAAATTTCACTAAATCTGTAGTGTAAATATCACTGGCCCCTGATAAATAATTACAGAGCTCCAGAGAAAATTCCCATTCACCTAGACAAACCAACCAAATAAAATACTTTAGGAATAAATATTACAAAAAGATCCCTCGGATTTATTGCAGCAAACTATAAAAATCTATTTTTAGATCAATAGACACATATTAAATCATAAAAATCCCTTTTATATCCTGGATGGGTAAGGAAAAATTGTTAAAGGAATATAATAATGTTAAGATTACATCTATCTACTACAAATGCTACCACTATAATACTTCAAAACACTTCTTCCAACTAGTTCAGACAAATCATTTCACAGGTCCGTGGCAGGCAAGGAGCTATGATAAAATATCTCGTCTAACACAACATAGAAAAAGAGGAGGTATGGGACTAACCCCTGACCCTTGCTATACTTCAAACTGCAGTCCACATTAAGAGATGACTACAGATCATCTCGCCCTCAAATAGGTTACGGGGATCGGATATAGAACTTGCGAATATAATCAGACGACTAACTGGCTTGGACCTGGGGACTCACTCAACATCAAAAAGAACACCGTATAACTTGCTGACCAAAGGCACATTGATGGTCATGAGACAACAAGTTCCCTATTCTCATCACTCAACCGGTAATGCCAGCTGCCTCTCCTTATTACATTGAGCCCATAACCACTAGCAATCAGGAATCTGGAGTAAAAATAATACTCTCAGACCAGTGACTATTAAGAAATCAGGAAATAAAGAGGAGTTAATGGAATCATAAATAATCCTTTTCCTAACTTCACTTCCTATATAAGATTGAAATGAACAATTTCCCCCTCCCCCTCCCTCACATAACCCGTTATAGTCTCTACAAGTTTAGTAATATCTAAGAATGTATGCTAACGCGTGCTTCAACTGGAGAAATGTTCATCTATTTATGATGCTAGTGTTACAATTAATTGCTTGAAAAAGGGAGAGGGTCCCCTGCAAGTCCATATCTCCTAATGTTGAATTTGCTTGTAATGTTGAATTCCCTCAATAAAAAATTTTAAAAAAGGCAAAAAAAAAAAAGAAGAAATTGGTGCTCTTTCTACTCCTGCCCTCAAAAAAGTTCCTAAATTTTCTCAATAGCGGATACAACCCCAAAATGGTAACACTGGAAAAAGCATCTCATCACCGCACAAAAATGCTGTCACATGGCCCCAATAACGAAAAGCTAAAATTTTATAAGCCTACCAAAGGAGTCAATGAGGAAACAAATATGGCAGCTACAGGGCGCTCCTTCCTTCTGCGCCTTGCTGTGCGCCCATAAAGGCCACATGTGGGGGTCTCTGTAACTCAGGAGAAGTAACGGCCACATGTGGGGGTCTCTGCACTCGGGAGAAGTAACGGCCACATGTGGCTAATCTCTTTTCCATTCCCCATTACTCGATTTAAATACTTAATCTTGACACCCTTGCCGTCACCAATCTTCAGTCTTCGCTGTTCCCGCCTCCCACTCCTTCTCCGCACTACCCTCCCGCTTTGGCTTAACAATTCTCCCGCCCCTTCCCCCCATTTTAACGCCATACCCTGATCCCGCCTCCTGACCATCCCTGTCGGTACCTTCTCAAGATCCTCCACTACACTGGAAGTGTCTCCCATCGCTTTCTTCCACCACGATTCAATGTCCTCCCATCTCCCCTTTCCCATTTTAGTTCTCGCCTCCTCTAACCCTCTTATTCGCCTCCCCCATCACTACACCCGTTCGACATCCGGACCACCCTACAATCCTCCCCCTAAAACGTTCTTCGCCTACGTCATTACTTCAACTCCTCCCGTGATCCTACACCCACCTCTTCCTCTAACCTCCTCTAGTTTCGCTCATTCAATACTTCTAATCACCTATCCCCTCAACACCCCCAATTAGCACTAAACCTTCTTTCCTCCCCTGCCATCATCCTCCAATTATCAATCACTCCCACTTCCACTCCTCCTCCTACCTACTAGTCCGTGACACCACCCTTCTATATCCTCGCTACTCTATCTGCTCCCTCTATCCTACCGCTTATATTTTAATTCCTTATTCACTTCGGGGGTCTCTGTACTCGGGAGAAGTAACGGCCACATGTGGGGGGTCTCTTTACTCGAGAGAAATGTAGAACAAATTGTATGGTGGGTTTTTCTCTTTTATCTTTTGGCAAATGTGTAAATTTTGGGCTAAAGGACGTATAACCGGATTTACCTCCATTATAATTCAATTACTTGAAGATCTCAAGGGGTAAAAGTATCTTCGTAAAAGCTGTTTCTGATAGCTTGAGGGGTGCAGATTTGAAATGGGTTGGTTATATAGGGGTTTTTTATGCTAAATAGTAAAATATAATTCAAAATGTATTTATCCC
The DNA here is from genome assembly GCA_019512145.1 of Engystomops pustulosus. Taxonomy (NCBI): domain Eukaryota; kingdom Metazoa; phylum Chordata; class Amphibia; order Anura; family Leptodactylidae; genus Engystomops; species Engystomops pustulosus. Next base: position 117,562 of record WNYA01000146.1, on the reverse strand, counting down.
CAAAATAGTCAATTTGAAAACCGAAACGCGATATTCAATTTGTAAGCCGATGACATCAAAAATAAATATCCAGATATTCAAAATGATGAAAATGTAAAGTAGACAAATGGGAAATGTTATTCAGCAATATATTTGTAGGTAGTAAATCACTGCCTGAAATGCAATGATTTCGAAATTTCGGATAATGGCCAAATTGTTTCAAAAAAAATTCATCATTTTTTTTTTTTGTAAATAAACGCAAAACTTATCAGTCAAAATTTATTGCTAAAATGAAGTACAACATGTGGGAAAAAAACTATCTCAGAATCGTTTAGATAAGTAACAGTGTTCAAAAGTTATAACCATATAAAGCGACGCATGTCATAATTCCAAAAATCGGGCTGAGCCTTAAGCTACAAAAATGGCTGCGTCCTAAGGGGCTAAAAAGCGCGCATATCAAATGAATAAAAAACGCCAGAGGACCCATGCCCGACCTAGGTTTCGTCCTTTGAGCTTCATCTGGGGCCTGATCTCTGAAGTAACTCCGGCAATTTATATTCCCAGGTGCCTCTGAGAGAAAAGTTAACCCTATATACTATGTCCCATGGATAGTTGGAAACACAAAAAAACTCTTTACATAGTTCTCTAACAGCTTATGTACATAAAAGTTCTCATCACTCAAAATTCAATTAGCAAATAACTTTTAAAATATATCCTGTGGTGGCTGCGTACACAAAGCACCTGACAAACATACATCTATACAAAAACACACGTAGCTTCACGTACCTATCTTCTAAAATACAATAAGACTAGGAGAGCGAAACACACTCGTCAAAGCGTAACTGCGCGTAACTGCTCGTTGCTGGACGGAATACTTTGCCAGCTCGAAAAAAATGGCATCTCCCGCTGGTTTTGATTTTGGCGGCCAGAAACAGAGCAATCACAAGCAGGAGGACTCTGCACTCCAACCAGCATGAGTGGTACCCTTACAGTCAATAGCAGTGGTTGCTGGCTGATCAGGTGACCCTGGAATAGACTAGCCCCTGCCCGCGCTGCTCGGATCATTCTTTGTCTGGACTGAGGGAGAGAGCTCCTGCTGCAGGGGAAAGTGTTAAGGTTAGCAGATGAGGAGCAAATAAAATGCTCGGGTACTCGTTATTCGAGACGAACTTTCCCGATGACTCGAGTGCTCGTCTCGAATACGAGCCCTATTGAAGTCAATGGGGAGGACTCGAGCATTTTCAAGGGGGACCAAGGATCTGCAACAGGGGAAGCTTGGCCAAGCACCTGGGAACCTACAGAAAAGGATGGAAACACCACACGGAAATGGACAGGAAACAGCAGGGGCAGATGCATGGATGTCTCGAGGCGCTTAATCGCACCATTATGCCAAAAGTATGGGCAACAGCATGGCAATGACAGAGTGACCGAATGAGGCAGATACGCATCTAAAATATCCAATAATGACCCTGGACACTATAGGGGACTATGCAGAGGCAGCGGCAGCAGCGGCAGGCTAGAGAGTGTCTTGGCAACATACCGCAAATGGACCTCAGGGCTTAAACCAATGGGTGTCAGAGAGGAACCAAAGGAGGGGTGTGAGCAAGAAGCGCTGAATTAATATCGGTAAATGATAAAAGTTTGCCAGATATTTTGTGGATGTACACAGCAGGTGGCGACAAAGTAAACAAGTTTGATGAGGAAGCCATGAAAACCACCCAAAATTCTGCCTGAACACAGCTCGTTTGATAAGGGGACCCATGTATGGAGGCGTGAACTAGTAGTAGATAAGGTGCTGCAGCTAAAACTATGTTAGTTGGATCTTGGGAGGGAGGCGCTCCGCTGCCAGGCCGAGCTTCGCCAATTCCAAGCCCCTGTCTCTAGGCTACTCCCCAAACAGCACTCTAAGAACCTTTTGTTAAGATCAAGTGTAAGTAGCGTTCTTATAAGTTTGGGGTTCTGGCGGGTGGGGGGAATGTAAAACAGATGCGCAAGAAGCGCTGAAATAATAATTGGTAAAATGATAAAAGTTTGCCAGTATATTTTGTGGATACACAGCAGGGTGGCGACAATGTTAACAAAGTTTGATGTGGAAGCCATGAAAACAACCCAAAATTTGCCTGACACAGCTCGTTTGGAAAGGGGGACCATGTATGGGAGGCAGTGAACTAGTAGTAGATATAAAGGTGACTTGCAGTTAAAACTATGTTAGTTGGATCTTAGGATGGAGCTGGCGCTCCGCTGCCAGGCGAGCTTTCGCCAATCCAAGCCACTGTCTCTAGGCTACTCCCCAAACAGCACTTCTAAGAACCTTTTGTATAAGATCAAGTTGTAGAGTTCTTATAAGTTTGGGTTCTGGCGGTGTGAGGGGAATGTAAACAGATGCGCAAGAAGCGCTGAAATAATATTGGTAAATGAATAAAAGTTTGCCAGTATATTTTGTGGATAACACAGCAGGGTGGGACAACGTTAACATGGAAGCCATGAAGACAATCCAAAATTCTGCCTGACACAGCTCGTTTGATAAGGGGGACCATGGTTTGGAGGCGATGACGTGTGGAGGTAGCAATGGAGACAATGTGTGAGGCAGCTAAAAAAGACGAGTGTGGAGGCTGCTTATGGAGACAATTTAATTTGGATAGTGCCTGTAGTGGCACGTCCAAAAAAGTTTCAAACAGAGGAGCAGGTAGCTGGTCCTCCGAAAATACATAGATTGAGTGCATGTATGTGGCAGTCCAAAAAAGTTTTCAAAGCAGAGGAGCAGGTAGCTGGTCCCCAAAAAGATTAAAATTGAGTGCCTGTATGTGGCAGTCCAAAAAAGTTTCAAACCAGAGGAGCAGGTAGCTGGTCCTCCAGAAAAATTACATAGATTGAGTGCCTGTATTATGGCATTCCCAAAAATTGTTTAAAACAGGGACAGGTAGGTGGCCCTCCAGAAAAAAATACAATGCTAGAGTACTATAGCTAGAGCCAGTTGGCCCTGGCAAAAAAATAGCCAGTTTGCTCTTCTTAGTGTACAAAGAGGAGGAGAAGGAGGACAATGAGGAGGAGGAGTGCATACATTATTCAGGTTCAGCTTCTTTCACTGGTGGAGAATGGAAATGCGAGGAAATCCAGGCTTTATTCATCTTTAAAGCGTCAGCCGTCAGCGCTGTCAGTCGACAGGCGTGTACGCTTATCGGTGATGATGCCACCAGCTGCACTGAAAACCCGCTCGGAAAACACGCTAGCGGCAGGGCAGGCAAGAAACTCCAAGGCGTACAGCGCCAGTTCGTGCCACATGTGCAGCTTTGAAACCCAGTAGTTGTAGGGAGCTGTGTGATCATTTAGGACGATGGTATGGTCAGCTAGGTACTCCCTCACCATCTTTCTGTAAAGATCAGCCCTACTCTGCCGAGACTGGGGACAGGTGACAGTGTCTTGCTGGGGTGACATAAAACTGGCAAAGGCCTTGTAAAGATACCCTGCCAGTGTGGAAAGGCTGCCTGGTCGCCTACTCTCCCTCGCTACTTGTCCCGCCAGAAGTACGCCCTCTGCCGCTAGCGCTGTCAGAAGGGAAATACTGTTTAGCTTGTGCACCAGGGCCTGCTGGTATCCATGCTTCTCACACTCCTTCCTCTCCAGGGATGAGAGTGGAAAAGATTTTGCTTGTACCGGTGGGTCCAGGAGAGTGAATACCCAGTAATCGGTGCTGGAAAACAAATTCTTTGAACGCGAGGGTCACGGGACAGGCAGCTTAGCATGAAATCTGCCATTTGCGCCAGATTCCCAACAAGCAAGAATTCACTCCCCCACTGGCCTGACTGTCCATTTCCTCCTCCTCCATCTCTCCAACTCCTCTTCTTCTGGCCATACACGCTGAAACAGTGAAGGACTGAACAATGGTCCCTCTTCTGTCTCGCACAACATTCTCCACTCTCCTCCTCATCTCCTCCACCTCCTCCGATATGCGCTGAGAAAACAAGACCTAAGGGTGCTTTGGCTATCAACAAGGGAATCTTCTTCTCCCGTCTCTTGTGACGAGTTTAAGCTTCCGACTCATGCTGATCAGAGAGTTTTTCAACAGGCCAAGCAGCGGGATGGTGAGGCTGATGATGGCGGCATCAACAACTGACAATCTGTGTTGACTCCTCAAAGTACTCAGCACCTGACAGATATCAGACATCCAGTCCACTCCATTGGTAGACTTGAGGAAGCTGACTGACCTGACTACCAGTTCTGGTGGAAGTGACATCTGGCAGTCTACAATCGCTCTGCGTGCTGGTAAATCTGATAAACATGGTTTCTGTTTAATTCCACCTCGTGGGCCACGTCGCACAACAAGTCGGTGAGCGGGCAGTTGAAGGCGGCGCTGCGCGCTGTACGCCTTGGAGGTTCTTGCCTGCCCTGCCGCTAGCGTGTTGACCGAGCGGGTTTTCAGTGCAGCTGGTGGCATCATCACCGATAAGCGTACACGCCTGTCGACTGACAGCGCTGACAGGCTGGCGCTTATCAAGATGAATAAAGCCTGGATTTCTCCGCATTTCCATTCTCCACCAGGTGAAAGAAGCTGAACCTGAATAATGTATGCACTCCTCCTCCTCATTGTCCTCCTTCTCCTCCTCTTTGTACACTAAAGCAGAGGAAACTGGCTATTTTTTTGCCAGGGCCAACTGGCTCTGGCTATAGTACTCTATGTATTAAATTTTTCTGGAGGGCCAACTACCCTGTCCTCTGTTTTAAACAATTTTTGGGAGTGCCACATACAGGCACTCAATCTATGTAATTTTTCTGGAGGACCAGCTACCTGCTCCTCTGGTTTGAAAACTTTTTTGGACTGCCACATACAGGCACTCAATTTATTTAATCTTTTTGGAGGACCAGCTACCTGCTCCTCTGCTTTGAAAACTTTTTTGGACTGCCACATACAGGCACTCAATCTATGTAATTTTTCTGGAGGACCAGCTACCTGCTCTTCTGGTTTGAAAACTTTTTTGGACTGCCACATAAAGGCACTATCCAAATTAAATTGTCTCCATAGCAGCCTCCACACGTCGTCTTTTTAGCTGCCTTCACATGGTGATCATTTACCAATATTATTTCAGCGCTTCTTGCGCATCTGTTTACATTCCCCTCACCCGCCAGAACCCAAACTTATAAGAACGCTACTACACTTGATCTTATACAAAAGGTTCTTAGAAGTGCTGTTTGGGGAGTAGCCTAGAGACAGGGGCTTGGATTGGCGAAAGCTCGCCTGGCAGCGGAGCGCCAGCTCCATCCCAAGATCCAACTAACATAGTTTTAACTGCAGCACCTTTAATCTACTACTAGTTCACTGCCTCCATACATGGTCCCCTTATCAAACGAGGTGTGTCAGGCAGAATTTTGGGTTGTTTTCATGGCTTCCACATCAAACTTGTTAACTTTGTCGCCACCCTGCTGTGTAATCCACAAAATATACTGGCAAACTTTTATCATTTACCGATATTATTTCAGCGCTTCTTGCACATCTGTTTACATTCCCCTCACCCGCCAGAACCCAAACTTATAAGAACGCTACTACACTTGATCTTATACAAAAGGAACTGCTATTTTTTGCCAGGGCCAACTGGCTCTAGCTATAGTACTCTATGCATTTAATTTTCTGGAGGGCCAACTACCCGTCCTCTGTTTTAAACAATTTTTGGGAATGCCATATACAGGCACTCAATCATGTAATTTTCTGGAGGACCAGCTACTGCTCTCTGGTTTGAAACTTTTTTGACGCCACATACAGGCACTCATTATTTAATCTTTTTGGAGGACCAGCTACCTGCTCCTCGCTTTGAAAATTTTTTGGACTGCCACATACAGGCCCAATCTATTTAATTTTTGGAGACCAGCTACTGCTCCTCTGGTTGAAAACTTTTGGACTGCCACATACAGGCACTCAATCATGTAATTTTTCTGGAGGACCAGCTACCCTGCTCTCTGGTTGAAAACTTTTTTGGACTGCCACATACAGGCACTATCCAAATAAATTGTTCCATAGCAGCCTCCACACGTGTCTTTTTAGCTGCCTCACACATTGTCTCCATTGCTACTCCACACGTCATCGCCATAGCTGTCTCCAAATAAAAGTAGTCCATACTGTCTCTGGCTACTCCCCAAACAGCACTTCTAAGAACCTTTTGTATAAGATCAAGTGTAAGTAGCGTTCTTATAAGTTTGGGGTTCTGGCGGGTGGGGGAATGTAAACAGATGCGCAAGAAGCGCTGAAATAATATTGGTAAATGATAAAAGTTTGCCAGTATATTTTGTGGATTACACAGCAGGGTGGCGACAATGTTAACAAGTTTGATGTGGAAGCCATGAAAACAACCCAAAATTCTGCCTGACACAGCTCGTTGATAAGGGGACCATGTATGGAGGCAGTGAACTAGTAGTAGATTAAAGGTGCGCAGAAAACTATGTTTGGATCTTGGATGGAGCTGGCGCTCCGCTGCCCGGCGAGCTTTCGCCAATCCAAGCCACTGTTCTAGGCTATTCCCCAAAACAGCACTTCTAAGAACCTTTTGTATAAGATCAAGTGTAGTAGCGTTCTTATTAAGTTTGGGTTCGGCGGGTGAGGGGAATGTAACAGATGCGAAGAAGCGCTGAAATAATATTGGTAAATGATAAAAGTTTGCAGTATATTTTGTGGATAACACAGCAGGGTGGCGACAAAGTTAACATGGAAGCCATGAAGACAATCCAAAATTCTGCCTGACACAGCTCGTTTGATAAGGGGACCGATGGAGCGCTATGGACTTTGGAGAAGCTAGGCGATGACGTGTGGAGTAGCAATGGAGACAATGTGTAAGGCAGCTAAAAAGACGACGTGTGGAGGCTGCTATGGAGACAATTAATTTGGATAGTGCCTGTATGTGGCAGTCCAAAAAGTTTTCAACCAGAGAGAAGGTAGTGGCCTCCGAAAAATTACATAGATTGAGTGCCTGTATGTGGCAGTCCAAAAAGTTTTCAACCAGAGGAGCAGGTAGTGGCTCCGAAAACATTAAAGATTGAGTGCTGTATGTGGCAGTCCAAAAAGTTTTAAAGCAGAGGAGAGTAGTGGTCCTCCAAAAAGTTAAATAAATTGAGTGCCTGTATGTGGCAGTCCAAAAAAGTTTTCAAACCAGAGGAGCAGGTAGCTGGTCCTCCAGAAAAATTACATAGATTGAGTGCCTGTATATGGCATTCCCAAAAATTGTTTAAAACAGAGGACAGGTAGTGGCCCTCCAGAAAAAATTAAATGCATAGAGTACATAGCTAGAGCCAGTTGGCCCTGGCAAAAAAATAGCCAGTTTCTCTTCTTTAGTGTACAAAGAGGAGGAGAAGGAGGACATGAGGAGGAGGAGTGCATACATTATTCAGTTCAGCTTCTTTACATGGTGGAGAATGGAAATGCAGAGAAATCAGGCTTATTCATCCATAAGGTCAGCCTGTCAGCGCTGTCAGTCGAGCAGGCGTGTACGTTATCGGTGATGATGCCACACAGCTGCACTGAAAAACCGCTCGGAAAACAAGATAGCGGCAGGGCAGGCAGAAACTCCAAGGCGTACAGCGCCAGTGTGCCACATGTCAGCTTTGAAACCCAGTAGTTGTAGGGAGCTGTGTGATCATTTAGGACGATGGTATGGTCAGCTAGGTACTCCCTCACCATCTTTCTGTAAAGATCAGCCCTACTCTGCGAGACTGGGGACAGGTGCAGTGTCTTGCTGGGGTACATAAAACTGGCAAAGGCCTTGTAAAGCTACCCCTGCAGTGTGTGACAGGCTGCCTGGTCGCCTACTCTCCCTCGCTACTTGTCCCGCAGAAGTACGCCCTCTGCCGCTAGCGCTGTCAGAAGGGAAATACTGTTTCAGCTTGTGCACCAGGGCCTGTGGATCTCATGCATTCTCACATCCTTCCTCTCCAGGGATGAGAGGGAAAGATTTTGCTTGTACCGTGGGTCCAGGAGAGTGAATACCCAGTAATCGGTGCTGGAAAAATTCTTTGAACGCGAGGGTCACGGGACAGGCAGCTTAGCATGAAATCTGCCATTTGCGCCAGATTCCCAACCGCAAGAATTACTCCCCTCACTGGCCTGACTGTCCATTTCCTCCTCCTCCATCTCCTCCAACTCCTCTTCTTTTGCCATACACGTGAAACAGTGAAGGACTGAACAATGGTCCCTCTTCTGTCTCGCCACATTCTCCTCCTCTTCCTCCTCATCCTCCTCCACCTCCTCCGATATGCGCTGAGAAAACAGCGCTAAGGGGCTTTGGCTATCAACAAGGGAATCTTCTTCTCCCCGTCTCTTGTGACGAGTTAAAGCTTCCGACTTCAGCTGATCAGAGAGTTTTTCAACAGGCCAAGCAGCGGGATGGTGAGGCTGATGAGGCGGCATCAACCACTGAACTCTGTGTTGACTCCTCAAAGTTACTCAGCACCTGACAGATATCAGACATCCAGTCCACTCTCATGTAGACTGAGGAAGCTGACTGACCCGACTACCAGTTCTGGTGGAAGTTGACATCTGGCAGTCTACAATGCTCTGCGCTGCTGGTAAACTCTGGATAAACATGGTTTCTGTTTAATTCCAACTCGTGGGCACGTCGCACAACAGTCGGTGAGCGGGCAGTTGAGGCGGCGCTGCGCTGCCCTGAGAGTGGCAGCATCTGTGTGGAATTCCTGAAATGCGCACAGATGTGGTCGCACCTTGTGAGCAAATCAGACAGATTGGGGTATGTCTGAGGAAACGCTGAACAGAGATTTAACACATGGGCCAGCATGGCACATGTGTCAGTCTGCCGAGTTGCAGAGCTGCCACCAGGTTACGGCCGTTGTACACAAAAAAATGCCTGGCTTCAGGTTCAGCGGTGCCAGCCACAGATCAGTCTGCGCCGTGATGCCTGTAATAACTCTTGGGCGGTGTGCCTTTTATCGCTAGGCTCAGCAGTTTGAGCACCGCCTGCTGTCACTTAGCGATGGCACTGCTGCTGTGCCTAGAGCTACCGACTGATGGCGCCATGCCCACGGATGGTAATTCAGAGGAGGAGGTGGAGGAGGGGTGGAGGAGGAGGAGGCATAGTAGGCCTTGAGACCTGGACCGAGTAGGCCGCAATCCTCGGCGTCGGCAGATATATGAGCAGCCCCGGGTCAGATCGGTCCAGCCTCCACCAAGTTAACCCAAGTGCCGTCAGCGATATATAGTGGCCCTTCCGGCAGCCACTCGTCCAGTGTCCGTGGTCAGGTGGATCTTGTCAGAAACGCGTTGGTCAGGGCAGCGAGGATGTCTCTGACAAGTGCTGGTGCAGGGCTGGGACGGCACATCGGGAAAAGTAGTGGCGGCTGGGGACGAATACCGAGGGGCGGCCGCCGCATGAGGTTCTGAAAGGCTCGGTCTCTACAGCTATAGGGCAGCATCTCCACGCTAAGCAAAATTGGAGATGTGGACGTTGAGGGCTTGGGCGTGTATACTCCTTTTGCGCTCCAGCGTCTGGGGTATGGAGAGCTGAACGTGGTGGATGCTGTGGAGGATCGTGGAGGAAAGAGGGTGGGTTTTCGACGGCGAGGTGTTGGGCCGGGGTCCTGGGCAGGGGGCTGACTAGCAGATGACACAGGGAAGGAGCAGTGGTGTGCCGGCCGGAGGTGAACGGGCTTGGTGCCCATTGAGTGGGGGTTTAGCATTCAGAGGCCTGCGCATACTGGTGGTAGTATAAGCTAGTAGTGGTGAACCCCTGCTGATCCTGGTTTGGCAAAGGTTGCACGAGTCCGTCGGTCATCTGGTGTTTTCTTTAAAGAACCTCCAGACTTCTGAAAATCTAGCCTGCCACGGGAGCTTGACTACGTGGCAACATTTGGCGCTTGTGCACACAGCTCTGGCCCTGCCTCTCGTCTGGCCCACCACTGCCTCTTCCACCTGTTTGCTATAGGACTCGCCTCCGTCTCAGAAAGCACTGTGTTCACCCGGCCTATCAACCCGCTTGGTCTGTCACCTCATCATCTCCGATCCCTCAGTCTGCTCCCCCTCGGACCTTCCTGCCCTGACAACAACTTCACCACTGCTGACAAACCGTGTTCCTCAATGTCCGACACCTCTCTTACCACTTCTTCACTACGTGAATAATGTCATCATCACCCACAGACTGCGACTGGTGGAAAACCTGGGTATCGGAAAAATAGTTCAGCAGCAGCAGGACAAGTGATTTGTGACTGTGGGAAGGGTCCAGAAAACAGTTCATGGAGTATGCCGGTTTTCAAAGCCAAATTTTGGTGGGAGGGGCAGACTGGGGCAGGAGGACGAGGGGTGATGAGGTGGAGGAGCTGGAGGAGTGCGATTCGGTGACATGGGTGGACTGCGTGGAAGACTGACTGGGGACAAATGGCTAGAAGCATTGTCCGCAATCCACGACATCACCTCTTCGCACGTTCTGGCCTCAACAGTGCTATACCACGAGTCCCAGTAACTGGAGACATGATGAACTAAGGAGTGTACCTCTGCGGCGTTCCCCTGCTCCCCCATCGCAGGTGGTTGTCTCACCCCGCCAGGACCACGGCCTCTGACCCCTGCAGTAGTTGGACGCCACTCCACGCCCTCGTCCTCTACCCTAGCCCTCGGGTTAAACATTTTCCAAATTAAAGTGTAAACTTGAAAAAAAAAAATTTTGTGTTTATTTTTTTTTAGTTTTTTAATTTTTTTAAAAAAACGATGTTGTATCCTATTGCTATGGCTAGTTTCTAACTACACTGACAGCACACAACTGGATTTGTGTTGCAGATGAGTTTGAGCTGTAAAATGAAAATAAGGTAAAAAAAACAAATAAATCAGCAGACTTACCTAATTCAAATCAACCCAAATAATTGTCCACTCGGTGTTTGAGATGGATATGGTGTCCTAAGAGCGCTGTGAACACAATGGACGCAGGTCTCCAGCAATTCTCACAGTATGGTACTAGCTGCCACTACTAGTGCAGCAAGCCCAGCCACAAGCAAACAAAAAAAAAGAAAATATAACGCTATGTAGGCCTAAGTAAGCTGTTGGAGTTCTCCTATGTCTATTTTGAGCCTACAATGAGAGCACACTGTTGCAAGATGAGTTTGAGCTATAAAAGAAATACAGCTAAAAAAAAAAAAAATCAGCAGACTGTGCCTAATTCTAATCAAACCCCTAATAAATTGTCCCACTTCGGTGTTGAGGTGGATATGGGTGTCACTAGAGCTAAACACAATGGTAGGAAGTCCCCTGCAAATTCCTCACAATTGGTACTAGCTGCACTACTAGTGCCAGCAAGCCCAGCCACAAGCAAAAAAAAAAAAAAGTATAAACGTTATTTTAGCCCTAAGGACTTTGGGTTCTTGTAGAATCAATCCTGCCTAACACTATTCTAATAGAACAGCCTAACGTTTTCCCCTGACCAGCAGCAGTATCTCTCCCTAGCGGCATCCAGACACAGAATGATGAGCAGCGCGGCAGGGGTAGTCTATTCCAGGGTCACCTGATCTTGCCAGCCAACCACTGCTATCGACGTGTAAGGGTCCAGTCATGCTGGGTGGAGTGCAGCAGAGTCTCTTGGGTTGTGATTGGCTCTGTTTCTGGACGTCCAAAAAGCCAAAACGGGCTGGAGATGCCATTTTTCTCGAGCGGGCGAAGTATTCGTCCGAGCAATGAGCAGTTTCGAGTACGCTAATGCTCCAACCAGCATCAAGCTCGGACGAGTATGTTGCTCATCTCTAGTTAGGGTGTTATATAGATTACTGTTAGGCAGGTATGAGTCTACAAGAACCCAACAGGCCTTCTTGGGGCTAAATAGCGTTATATTTTTATTTTTTTTTGTTTGCTTGCTGTGGACTAGTAGTGCAGCTAGTACCATATTGTAAGGAATTTGCATGGAGATTGGGAAACGTTCTATTTAGCTCTTAGTGACACACATATCCATCTCAAACACCTAAGTGGACAATTTATTAGGGGTTTGATTGAATAAGGCAACAGTTGACAATTTTATTTTTTTTTTCAAAACTTAAAGTGACTTAAAATCCAGTTGTGTGCTGTCAGTGTAGGTAAACTAGGCATACAAGACAACCAACCGGCTTTTTAGGGCTACAATAGCGTTACATATTATATATATATATATATATAATTATATACTATATATATATATATATTGTTGATTTGCTTTGTGGCAGGCCTTGCTGCACTAGTAGTGCAAAGCTGTACCATTTGTGAGGAATTTGCAGGGAGGACTTGGGAACGTTCTGTATAGCTCGTTAGTGACAAACACATCTCAAACACCTAAGTGGAACATTTATTAGGGGTTTTGATTGAATTTAGGCACAGTCTGCTTTTTTTTTCATTTTTTTTTTTCAAAACTAAAAAGTCATCAGGCACAGCACATAATCCTGTTGTGTGCTGTCAGTGTAGGTTAGAAACTAGCCATAGCAATAGGATAGCATTGTTTTCTTTTAAAAAAACAAAAAACACAAAACAACCAAAAAAAAACACAAAAAAAAAATTTCACGTTTCAACTCTTAATTTTGAAAATGTTGAATCCGAGGAGGGCTAGGGGTAGAGACAGAGGGCTGGGACGTCACACTATCTGCAGGGTCAGAGGCCGTGGTCCTGGGCGTGGGGTGAGACCACCTGCTGATGAGGGAGCAGGGAAACGCCGCGAGCTATAACTCCCATAGGTTCATGTTCAAGTTACTGGGATCCGTGGTAGTAGAGAACTGTGAGGCCAGAACAGTGCGAACAGGGATGTCGTGATGCGACAATGCTTTCTAGCCATTTGTCCACAGTCAGTCTTCCACGCAGTCCACCCATGTCTACCGAAAATCAGCACTTCTCCACCCTCAGCCTCCACTTCCCCCCAGTCTGCCCCCTCTCAGGAAATTTGGCATTTGAACGGCTACTCTGAGGAAACTGTTTTTGGACCCTTCCAGAGTCACAAAACAACTTGTCCGGTGCTCGCTGAGCTCTTGTTCCGATGCCCAGGGTTTCCACCCGTCGCAGTCTGTGGGTGATGATGACACTGTTGACGGATTGAGAAGAAGGTGTAAAGAGGTGTCCGACGATGAGGAGACAACGGTTGTCAGACAGTGGTGAAGTTGTTGTCAGGGCAGGGAGTCCGAGGGGGAGAGCAGACCTGAGGGATCGGAGGATGATGATGGTGAAGACCAAGCTGGGTTGATAGGCCGGGTGAAGCAGTGCTTCTGAGACGGAGGCGAGTCCTTGACGAGAAACAGGTTGGAAGAGGCCAGTGGTGGGGCCAGGGGACGGAGGGCAGGGCCAGAGTGGTGCATCAGCACCAACTGTTTCACGTAGTGAAGCTCCGTGGGAGGGCTAGATTTTCGGAAACCTGGAGGTCCTTTAAAGAAACAACCGGATTACCGATGGACTGTGGTGTGCAACCGTGCCACACCAGGATCAGCAGGGTTCCACCCCCACTACTAGCTTAAACCCACCAGTATGCGCAGGCATATGAATGCTAAACACCCCACTCAATGGAACCAAGGCCGTTCACCTCGGCCGGGCACACCACTGCTCCTTCCCTGTGTCATTCTGCTGCCTCTGCTAGTCAACCCCCTGCCCAGGACCCCGGCACAAACAACTACAAGCGGAAAACGACCATGTTCGCCTCCACGATTCTCCACAGCATCCACCAATGTCTCCATGCGCAGGTTCAGCTCCCCATACCCAAGACGCTGGAGCGCAAGGGAAAGTACAGTGCAACCCACCCTACGCCCAAAGCCCTCAAGGTCCACATCTCCAAAAACTACTTAGCCTGGAGATGCTGCCCTATAGGGGTAGAGTAGAGATTGAGGCCTTTCGCAACTCATGGCTGCAGCCGCCCATCGTAGTCGGTCCCAAGACACCACATACTTTTCCCGAATGTGCCCCGTACAAGCCACTGCACCACAATGCCGTTTCTGACAAGGTCCACCGACCACAGGACACATGGACGAGTGCTGCCGGGGCAGGGCCACTATGTATGCTAACGGCACATTGGGTTAACTTAGTGGAGGCAGGGACCGAGTCTGACCCTGGGGCTGCTCATATACTGCCGACGCCAAGGATTGCGGGGGCCTACCTCAGTCCAGGTCTCTCAGGCCTACTATGCCTCCTCTCCTTTTACCCCTCCTCCACCATCCTCCTCGAATTACCATCCGTGGGCATGGAGCCCATCAGCGGTAGCTCTAGGCACAGCAGCATTGCCGTCGCTAAGCGACAGCAGGCGGTGTGCGCAAACTGCTAAGCCAGGCGATAAAAAGGCACACGCCCAAGAGCCAATACAGGGCATCATGGCCGCAGACTGATCTGTGGTGGCACCGCTGAAACTGATGCCAAGGATGGTTGTGTGTGACAACGGCCGTAACCTGGTGGCGGCTCTGCAACTCAGCAGACTGACACATGAAGCCATGCCTGGCCCATGTGTTAAATATCGATAGTTCAGCGTTTCTCCAGACATACCCCAATCTGTCGTTATGCTCACGAAGGGTGCGGCCGATTGTGCGCCCATTGCAGGAAGTCCAGCACAGATGTGCCACTCTCAGGGCCGCCGCTCAACTTGGCCCGCTCACCGAACTGTTGTGCGACGTGCCCCAACGAGGTGTGGAAATTCAACATTAAACCAGTTATCCAGATATACACAGCAGCCAGCAGGCGATTGTTAGACGCCAGAATGGTTGGTCAGGTCTAGTCAGCTTCCTCAAGTCTACAATGAGGATGTGGACGTGGAGTCTGATATCTAGGCAGGGACTGAGTAACTTTGAGGAGTCAACACAATGGTCAGTGGTGATGACCGCCATTTCATAGCTCACCATCCACGTGCTTGGCCTTGTTTGAAAAAACTCTCTGGTCGCCTTGACGTAAGAAGCTTTGCGCTCGTCCACAAGAGACGGGAGGGGGGCGAAAGAAGATTACCTTGTGATAGCCAAGCACCCTAAGGTTCTCGTGGCGAGACGAAGAGGGGGCATGCTCAGTCATTCATGTTCAGCTCGTGTAGGGCAGAAAGAACAGAACGAAGATGAGTTGGAGGAGTTGGAGGAGGAGGAAGTGAGGGGTGGGTGAATTCTTGGAATTTGGATCTGGCGCATTATGGCAGATTTCCTGACGCAGCTGGGCCTATCCCGTGCCCCTCGAGTCAAAAGAAAGAATTGAGGACAAGTAGATTAAAGGTGCTGCAGTTAAAACTATGTTAGTTGGATCTTGGGATGGAGCTGGCGCTCCGCTGCCAGGCGAGCTTTCGCCAATCCAAGCCCCTGTCTCTAGGCTACTCCCCAAACAGCACTTCTAAGAACCTTTTGTATAAGATCAAGTGTAGTAGCGTTCTTATAAGTTTGGGTTCTGGCGGGTGAGGGGAATGTAAACAGATGCGCAAGAAGCGCTGAAATAATATTGGTAAATGATAAAAGTTTGCCAGTATATTTTGTGGATAACACAGCAGGGTGGCGACAAAGTTAACAACTTTGATGTGGAATCCATGAAAACAACCCAAATTTCGGCCTGACACACCTCGTTTGATAAAGGGACGATGTATGGAGGCAGCTATATGGACGAAGTGACCAGCTGTGTTGACTCTCCAAAGTATCAGCAAAACTGACAGAATCTATCAGAAATCACGTCCAAACTCCCTACATGGTAGATGAGGAAGATGGATGACTGACCAACCAGTTCTGGCAGTCTACAATCGCTCTGTGCTGACTGGTTATACTCTGGATAACATGGTTAATGTTTGAATTCCACCTCGTGGCCACGTCGCAAACAGTCATGTGCACCCCCAGCCGGGCAGACGAAGGCTTTGGACGCGACGATGCCATGAGAGATGGCCCAGCCATCTGCTGCTTGACCCTCCTGAAACATGACCGTCCACAGAATTGCCGGCGCCACTCGTCGTGAGCAAACAATCTAGAGCAGATGGAAAAACCGTGTAGCGTCTTGAGGAATGGAGGAACGCCTGAATCTAGAGATTTAAAAACTACACAACTGAGGTCAGACACACAGCAATAGGAATAGATGCACAGCCCTGACATGGCGCGCGCGGAAGTAGTTGGTTGTGTCAGTCCGTGGATGCCGTAAGTGCCGAAGCCGCCACGAAGGTGTGAGTACGGCCCGGTGTTCGTCACACACAACCATGCCTATGGTACACCCAATCCGAGTTTCAGCTGGTAACTGGTGCACAAAGCCCAACAAGACTCTTCCAAGTCTGCCAGCATGTGAATGGCCTCTGATAGTGGCATCTCTGGGCCAGGCCTATGTGCCTTTTACTCTGCCCTAGGCTTAGCAGTTTTGAAACGACACCGCCTGCGCTCGCTTAGCGACGCAATGCTGCTGTGCCTACGAGTTATCTCGCTGATGGAGCGCCATGCCCACGGATCGGTATTGAGGAGAGATGTGGAGGGAGGGTTAAAAGGAGGATGGAGGTCATAGTAGGCCTGATATGAGACCTGGACAGGAGGTAGGACCCCGCAGACAATCCTTGCGTACGGGAACATAGTTATGATGAGAGCCCACACAGTGGCAAGACTCGGTCCCCTCGCTACTCCACTAAGTTACACCCAATTGCGGTTTGGCCCGCTTATCCCCGATACTAACGTGGCCTCACTGGTCCCGGCAGCACTCGTCCATGTGTCTGTGGTCGGGTGGACCTTGTCAGCAAACGGCATTGGTCAGGGCACACTGTTGATGTATGTCTGACACGTGCTGTGCAGGGCTGGGACGGCTCATCGGGAAAAGTAGTGGTGGCTTGGGAGGACCGACTACCGATGGGCGGCTGCAGCCATGAGGTTGCGAAAGCCTCAGTCTCTACCAGCCTATAGGGCAGCATCTCCAGGCTAAGTAGTTTGGAGATGTGGACCTTGAGGGCTTGGGCGTGAGGGTGGGTTTTGCACTGTAGCTTCCCTTGCGCTCCAGCGTCTTGGGTATGGGGAGCGAACGCTGCGCATGGAGACATTGGGGATGCTGTGGAGAATCGTGGAGCGAACATGTTCGGTTTTCGCTTGGAAGTTGTTGTGCCGGGTTCCTGGGCAGGGGGTTCTACAGCAGAGGCAGCAGATTGACACAGGGGAAGGAGCAGTGTGTGCCCGGCCGGAGAGTGAACGGCCTTGGTTCCATTGAGTGGGGTGTTTAGCATTCATATGCCGCGCATACTGGTGGTGGTTAGCTAGTAGTGGTGGAACCCCTGCTGATCCGGGTGGCACGGTTGCACACCACAGTCCATCGGTAATCCGTGTTTCTTAAAGGACCTCCAGTGTTTCCGAAATCTAGCCCTCGCCACGGGAGCTTCACTACGTGAACAGTTGGTGCTGATGCACCAGCTCTGGCCCTGCCTCTCCGTCTGGCCCCACCACTGCCCTTTCAACCTGTTCTCGTCCAAGGACTCTGCCTCCGTCTCAGAAGCACTGCCTTCACCCGGCCTATCAACCCAGCTTGGGTCTGTCCCTCATCATCCTCCGATCCCTCAGTCTGCTCTCCCCTCGACTTCCTGCCCTGACAACAACTTCACCACTGTCTGAAAACTGTTCTCCTCATCGTGCGACACCTCTTTACAACACTTCTTCCAAACGTCAACAATGTCATCATCACCCACAGACTGCGACGGGTGGAAACCTGGCATCGGAAAGAGCTCAGCAGCACCGGACAAGTGGTTTTGTGACTCTGGGAAGGTCAGAAAACTGTTTCCTCAGAGTATGCCGGTTCAAATGCCAAATTTTCCTGAGAGGGGGCAGACTGGGGGAAGGAGGCTGAGGTGGAGAAGTGCTGATTTCGGTACATGGTGGACTGCGTGGAAGACTGACGGTGGACAAATGGCTGAAGCATTGTCCGCCATCCACAACATCCCCTGTTCCACTGTTCTGGCCTCAACGTGCTCTACCACGGATCCCAGTAAACTTGAGACATGAACCTAGGGAGTATAGCTCTGCGGGCGTTCCCCTGTCCCTCCTCATCAGCAGGGGTGGTGTCTCACCTCACCCGCCCAGGACCAAGTCCTCTGACCTGCGTAGTGGACGCCCAAGTCCTCGTCCTCTATCCCCTAGCCCTCAGTGATTTCAACATTTTCAAATTAGATTAGAGTTGAACGGAAATTTTTTTTGTGTTTTTTTTGGGTTGTTTTGTGTTTTTGTTTTTTTTAAAGAAAACATGCTATACCTATTGCTATGGCTAGTTTCTAACCTACACTGACAGCACACAACGGATTATGTGTCTCTGTGCCTGATGACTTTTTAGTTTTGAAAAAAAAAAATGAAAAAAAAAAGCAGACGTGCCTAAATTCAATCAAAACCCCTAATAAATTGTTCCACTTAGTGTGTTTGAGATGGTTTGTCACTACGAGCTATACAGAACGTTCCCAAGTCTCCCTGCAAATTCCTCACAATATGGTACTAGACTGCACTACTAGTGCCAGCGCAAGGCCTGCCACAAGCAATCAACAATATATATATAATTACAGATATTATATATTATATATATATATATTATATAAATATATGTAACGCTATTGTAGCCCTAAGAAAGCCGGTTTGGGTCTTGTATGCCTAGTTTACCTACACTGACAGCACACAACTGGGATTTTAAGTCCTTAAGTTTTGAAAAAAAAAATAAAAATTGTCAGACTGTGCCTTATTCAATCAAACCCTAATAATTGTCCCACTTAGGTGTTTGAGATGGATATGTGTGTCACTAAGAGCTAAACTAGAACGTTTCCCAATCTCCATGCAATCCCTACAATATGGTACTAGCTGCACTACTAGTACCCAGCAAGCAAAAAAAAAAAAATAAAATATAACGCTATTGTTAGCCCTACACGAAGGACCTGTTGGGTTCTTGTAGACCTCACTCCTGCCTAACAGTAATCATATAACACCCTAACTAGAGATGACGCACATACTCGTCCGAGCTTGATTGCTGGTTGGAGCATTAGCGTACTCGAAACTGCTCATTGCTCGGACGACATATTCGCCCGCTTGAACACCATCTATCCCGTTTCTGCGCCTTAAACTCCTCAACAACATTATCATTAACTCTCTGCTCAGGCGCACATGACTTACGGATCAGCACCAAGAAAATGGCAATCTCCGCACCCGCTAATTCTTTTTGGCGCCGACAAGGCCTCGGAGGACTGACTCGCATGACGTCAGGACACACGTCAGATAGCGTGGTGGCTGCTAGCATCAGGTGCCTTGGAATATGACTAGCTGCCCGCCTGCGGAATCATTCTGTTTGGATGCCGCTTAGGGAGATAAGATGCTGCTGGTCAGGGAACGCGTTAGGCTTCTTTAGAATAGGTTAGGCAGGAGTTGATCTACAAGACCCAAAATCCTTAGGGCTAAAAACGTATACTTTTTTTTTTTTTTTTTGCTTGTGTGCTGGGCTTGCCTGCCATATAGTGTGCAGCTAGTACCATATTGTGAGGCATTTGCAGGGGGGACTTGCTACCATTGTGTTTAGCTCTTAGTGACAAACATATCCACCTCAAACACCGAAGTGGGACAATTATTAGGGGGTTGATTAGAATTAGGCACAGTCTGCTGATTTTTTTTTTTTTTTAGCTTATTCATTATAGCTCAAACTCATTCGCAAAGCAGTGTGCTCTATGTAGGCTACAAAAATAGACATAGGAGAACTCAACAGCTTACTAGGCCTACAATAGCGTTATATTTTCCTTTTTTTGTTTGCTTGTGGCTGGGCTTGCGGGCATCTAGTAGTGCAGCTAGTACCATACTGTGAGAATTTGCTGGAGACCTGCGTCCATTGTGTTCAGCTCTTAGTGACACACATATCCATCTCAAACACGAGGGGGACAATTATTAGGGGTTTTGATTTGAATTAGGTTACAGTCTGCTGATTTATTTTTTTTTTACCTTTATTCATTTTACAGCTCAAACTCATCTTGCAAAGCACAAAATCCAGTTGTGTGCTGTCAGTGTAGAGTTAGAAACTAGCCATAGCAATAGGATAGCATCGTTTTGTTAAAAAAAATAAAAAACTAAAAAAAAATAAACACCAATCTTTTTTTTTTCAAGTTTACACTTTAATTTGGAAAATGTTTAACCCGAGGGCTAGGGTAGAGGACGAGGGCGTGAATGTGGGCGTCCAAACTACTGCAGGGTCAGAGGGCCTGGTCCTGGGCGGGGTGAGACAACCACTGCTGATGGGGGAGCAGGGGGAACGCCGCAGAGGTACATCCTTAGGTTCATCATGTCTCAAGTTACTGGGACTCGTGGTAGAGCACTGTTGAGGCCAGACGTGCGAAGAGTGATGTCGTGGATTGCGGACAATGCTTCTAGCCATTTTCACAGTCCAGTCTTCCACCAGCCGTCACACCATTCACCGAAATCGCGCACCTCCAGCTCCTCCACCTCACCCCACTTGCCCCAGTCTGCCCCCTCCCACCAAAATTTGGCTTTGAACCGGCATACTCTCAGGAACTGTTTTCTGGACCCTTCCCACAGTCACAAATCACTTGTCCTGCTGCTGCTGTGACTATTTTCGATACCAGGTTCCACAGTCGCGTCTGTGGGTGATGATGATTATTCACGTAGTGAAGAAGTGTGTAAGAGGTGTGGACGATGAGGAGACACGGTTTGTCAGACAGTGGTGAAGTTGTTGTCGGGCCAGGAAGTACATGGTCAGTGGTGATGCCGCCATCATCAGCCTCACCATCCCGCTGCTTGGCCTGTTGAAAAACTCTCTGGTCAGCATGAAGTCAGAAGCTTTGCGCTCGTCACAAGAGACGGGGGAAGAAGATTCCCTTGTTGATAGCCAAAGCACCCTCAGGTCTGTTTCTCAGCGCATATCGGAGGAGGTGGAGGAGGATGCGGAGGAAGAGGAGGAGAATGTTGGCGAGACAGAAGAGGGGAGCATTGCTCAGTCCTTCACTGTTCAGCGTGTATGGGCAGAAGAAGAGGAGTTGGAGGAGTTGGAGGAGGAGGAGTGAGGGGTGTGAATTCTTGCGAGTTTGGACTCTGGCGCATATGGCAGATTTCATGCTAAGCTGCCTATCCCGTGACCCTCGCGTTCAAAGAATTTATTCCAGCACCGATTACTGGGTATTCACTCTCCTGGACCCACGGTACAAGCAAAATCTTTACTCTCTCATCCCTGGAGAGGAAAGGAGTGTGAGAATGCATGAATACCAGCAGGCCCTGGTGCACAAGCTGAAACAGTATTTCCCTTCTGACAGCGCTAGCGGCAGAGGGCGTACTTCTGCGGGACAAGTAGCGAGGGAGAGTAGGCGAGCAGGCAGCTTTTCCAGCACTGGCAGGGGTACGCTTTACAAGGCCTTTGCCAGTTTTATGTCACCCCAGCAAGACACTGTCACCTGCCCCCAGTCTCGGCAGAGTAGGGCTGATCTTTACAGAAAGATGGTGAGGGAGTACGTAGCTGACCATACAATCGTCCTAAATGATCACACAGCTCCCTACAACTACTGGGTTTCAAAGCTGGACATGTGGCACGAACTGGCGCTGTACACCTTGGAGGTTCTTGCCTGCCCTGCCGCTAGCGTGTTGTCAGAGCGGGTTTTCAGTGCAGCTGGTGTCATCATCACCGATAAGCGTACACACCTGTCGACTGACAGCGCTGACAGGCTGATGCTTATCAAGATGAATAAAGCCTGGATTTCTCAGGATTTCCATTCTCCACCAGGTGAAAGAAGCTCAACCTGAATAATGTATGCACTCCTCCTCCTCCTCATTTTCCAACGTCTCCTCCTCTTTGTACACTAAAGCAGAGAAAACTGGCTATTTTTTGCCAGGGCCAACTGGCTCTAGCTATAGTACTCAATGTATTTAATTTTTCTGGAGGGCCACCTACCTGCTCCTCTGGTTTGAAAACTTTTTTGGACTGCCACATACAGGCACTCAGCACAATTATGCCAAAAGTCATGCGGCACAGCAGGCACACCAGACAGACAGCACGCAACGAATGAGGCTAGATAGCATCATTAAAAACACCAATAATGACCCTGACCACTATGTAGGGGACGGCACGCAGATCGGCAGGGCGCGGCAGCCGGCTAGAGAGGTGTCATGGCGACATTACGCCTAAAGGACTCAGTTCACAAAGGATTGGGTAAGCACGAAGCGCACACGCACACAGATTTCCTATCTTTTTTGTGAACAAAGGTTGACGGTATATTTAGTCGATAACACAGCATGGGCGACATATAGTGACCAAATTCCATAACGTATCTGGTGAACACCCGAAAATGAGCTCGACTGAATACAGCTCTTTGATAAAGGACCGCATGGGGGAAGGGAAGGAAGCCATGGAGCGATAACCATGATAAGAGTGCTACTGGGGCATCAATAATTGCTTATATGATTGAAACTTCAGGTCTCCAGCATGGTGACAGATGGGCCGAGTTCCCATATGTATCTATGGTGAAACCACCTGAAAATTATGCGCCTGGGGGGACACAGGCTCGGTTTTGATTAAGGGGTGACCTGTGTGTGCTTCCTATCGTGACTCCAAGCGTCTGTCGGTATAGACAGTTGAAAGTAGCACATGGAGACATTGGTGGACGCATGTGGAGGATCGTGGAGCGAATGGACAGGAAACAACAGCAGGGGCCGCCATGCATGGATGCCTGATGGCTGCCTATCTTTTTTGGGATGGAGCTGGCGGTTTCCGCTGCCAGGGCGAGCTTTTGCCTGTCCAAGCCCCTTGTCTCTCGGCTACCTCCCCACCCAAAATTTGGGGCCTAGGGTCAGAAGCGTTTACTTTGAAAGAACTTATAAATTTTCAAAGCAGGCCGGGTTTTGTGATATTTCAATAGGATAAGGGAATAGCATAGTGGTTCTATTTTAATGTTTACGGAAATGGTTGCAATGATTCTGAGCGAAAGTGATTTTATTATTATGGGGGGCCCAGGGGGGCGCGGGCAACCCCGGGGGAGCGCCATCCATATTTGCGCTGCTATGATTGCAACTTCAGGTCTCCAGGCATGGCGGCGACAGTGGGCCGCGTTTCCAAATGTTATTGAGTTGAACACACCTGAAAAAATTTGCCTGGACACAGCGCGTTTGATAAGGGGACCCATTGTATGGAGGCAGTGAACTGTTCGTAGAGTAAAGGTTGCTGCAAGTTTAAAAACTATGTTAGTTGGATCTTGGGATGGAGCTGGCGCTCCGCTGCCAGCGAGCTTTCGCCAATCAAGCCCCTGTCTCTAGGCTACTCCCCAACTGCCAATTCTAAGAACTTTTGATAGATTCAAGTTGAAGTACCGTTCTTATAAGTTTGGGATATGGCGGGTGAGGGGAAATGTAAACAGATGACGAAAGAACGGAGCGCTGAATAATATTCGGTAAATGATAAAAGTTTTGCCAGTACTATTTGTGGATTACACAGCAGTGTTGGTGGCGACAAAGTTAACAATTGCTGTGGAATCCATGAAAACAACCCAAAAATTCTGCCTGACAACAGCTCGGTTTGAAAGGGGACCAGGTATGGAGGCAGTGAACTAGTCGTAGTTTAAAGTGCTTGCAGTTAAAACTCTGTTAGTGGATTCTTGGTGGAGCTGGCGCTCCGCTGCCAGGCGAGCTTTCGCCAATCCAGCCCCTGTCTATAGGCACTACTCCCCAAACCGCACTTCTAAGAACCTTTGTATAGATCAAGTAGTCGAAGTAGCGTTCTTATACAGTTTGGGAGTATGGCGGGTGAGGGGAATGATAGACAGGATGCGCAAGAAGCACGCTGAAATAAAATCGGTTATTCATAATAAAGTTTGCCGTAAGTTTGTGGATTACACAGCAGTGGTAGGCAAACAAAGTAAACAAGTTTGATGTGGAAAGCCATGAAAACAACCCCAAATTCTGCCTGAGTACAGCTCGTTGAGAAGGGGACCATGTATAGAAGGCAGCTCTATGGACGACTTTGTGGAGGCAGCTATGGCGATGCCGTGTGGAGGTGGTAGCAATGGCGACCACGGTGGAGCCAGCTAGAAAAGAGGGAATGGGAGGTGCTATGGAGACAAGTTAATTTGGATAGTGCTGGTGTGCAGTCCAAAAAAGTTTTCAAAACCAGAGGAGAAGGTAGGTGGTTATATTCCAGAAAATTAAAATGATGAGTGCAGGTTATGTGGCACTCCCAAAAATTGCTTAAAACAGTAGGACCGGGTAGGTGGCCCTCCAGAAAATAAAAGCCTAGAGCTACTATACTAGAGCCAGTGGCCCTGGCAAAAAATAGCCATTTGCCTTCTGTAGCGTGTACACAAGAGGGAAGGAGGACAATGAGGAGGAGGAGGCAACATTATTCATGTTAGCTTCTTTCATTTCACCTGGTGGGAATGAAAATCCGGAGAATATCCAGGCTTTATCAATCTATTAAGCGTCAGCCTGTCAAGCGCTGTCGTTCGACAGGCGGTGTACGCTTATCGTGATGATGACACGGAGCTGCACTAAGAAACCCGCTGTGGACAGACGACTAGCGGCAGTGGCAGCAAGAACCTTCCCAAGGCCCGTACGACGCCCAGTTCGGACCACATGTGCCCGGCTCTTTTTGAAACCCAGTAGTGTAGAGCTGTGTGATCATTTAGGACGATGGATGGTCAAGCTACGATACTCCCTCACTCCTCCCATCTTTCTGTAAGATCAGCCCTACTCTGCAGGAGAAACCGAGACTGGGGGGACAGGTGACAGTGTCTTGCTGGGGGTTGACATTAAAACTGGCAAAGGCCTTTAAAGCTCACCCTGCAGCAGTGCTTGGAAGCTGCCTGCCAGCCTATCTCCCTCGCTCACTTTTCCCGGTCAGAGTACGCCCTCGCGCTAGCGCTGGTCAGAAGGGAATACTTTCTCAGCTGTGCACCAGGGGCCTGCTGGTATCCATGCACTCTCACACTCATTACTTCCCAGGGATGAGAGTGTAGAAGATTTGCTTGGTACGGGGTCCAGGAGATGAACTACCCGTATATGGTGCTGAATAAAATTCTTTGAACGCGAGTGGTCGCGGGCAGCAGCCTAGCCATGAAATATGCCCAATTGCGCCAGAGTTCCCAAACGATACGCAAATTCACTGACCTCCTCACTGGCCTGACTGCACTCTCCTCCTCCTCCCCCAACTCCTGGCTTCTTTGGCCATACACGCTGAACAGTGAAGGACTGAGCCAATGGTCCCCTTTTTGTCTCGACAACATTCTCCTCTCTTACTTCCTACTCATCCTCCTCCCTCCTCCGGATGATGCGTAGGAAACAGAATCCTAGGGTGCTTTGGCTATCAACAAGGGAATCTTCTTCCCGTCTCTTGTGACAGCGCAAAGCTTCCGACTTCATGCTGACCAGAGAGTTTTTCAACAGGCCAGCAGCGGAGGAGGTGAGGCTGATGATGGCGGCATCACCACTGACCATCTGTGTTGACTCCTCAAATTACTCAGCACCTGAAAGATATCTCAGAATCCACGTCCACTCCTCATTGTGATTGAGGGAAGCTGACGACCTGACTACCAGTTGGTGGAGTTGACATCTGGCAGTCTACAATCGCTCTGCGCTGCTGGTAAACTCTGGATAACAAATGGTTAATGTTGAATCCACCCGTGGGCACGTCGCACAACAGTGGTGGCGGCAGTTGGTAGGCGGGGCGCCGCGGGCGCTGCCTGAAGTGGCAGATCTGTGCTGGACTTCTGAAATGCGCACAGATGCGGCGCACCTTCGTGAGCAAATCAGACAGATTGGGGTAGTGTCTTGAGGAACGATGAACTATGAGATTAACACATGGGCCAGGCATGGCAAATGGTCAGTCTGCGAGTTGCAGGTTGCAGAGCCGCCACCAGGATTACGGCCGTTGTCACACACAACAATGCCTGGCTTCAGGTCAGCTGGTTGCCAGCCACGATACGTCTGCGCCGTGATGCCTGTAAATCTTGGGCGTGTGTGCCTTTTATAGCCTAGGCTCAGCAGTTGAGCACCGCCTCTGTCACGTAGCGAGGCACTGCTGCTGTTGCCTAGAGCAAACCGACTGGATGCGCCCATGCCCACGGATGGTAATGCGAGGAGGAGAGGTGGGAGGAGGGGTGGGAGGGGAGGAGGGAGGGCATAGTAGGCCTTTGAGACCTGGACCGAGGTTAGGCCCCGCCAATCCGGCGTCGGCAGTATAGAGGCAGCCCCAGGGTACAGACTCGGTCCAGCCTCCACCAAGTTAACCCAATGTGCCGTCAGGATATATAGTGGCCCTGCCCGGCAGCACTCGTCCACGTGTCCCGGGTCAGGTGGACCTTGTCAGCAGAAATGGCGTTGGTGCAGGGCCGGATGATGCTTGCTGGACACCGTGTCTGTGCTCGGGCTGGAACGGCATAGGAAATGTATAGGGCGGCGGGGACCGAATACGAGGGAGTGGCCGCCGCCATGAGGGGTTCGAAAGCCTCGGTCTCTACCAGCCAGTATGAAGGCAGCAGCTCCAGGCTAAGCAACTTGGAGATGGCGTGAGCGGCTGGGGCGTGTGGGTGGGTGGGGCTCTATACTTCCTTTTGCGCTCCGCGTCCTGAGGTATGGAGAGGCTGAACGCTGGTTGGATGTGTGGAGTGATCGTAGGTGGCGAAGAATGGGGTTTTCGCAGGGAGGGTGGTGTTGGGCCGTGGGTCCTGGGCGGGGGCTGACTAGCAGGTGACACAGGGGAAGGCAGTGGTGGTGTGCCCAGCAGCGATGTGAACGGCTGGCCTTGAGTGGGTGTTTAGCATTCAATGCCTGCGCATACGGTGGGATGTTAAGCTAGTGTTTGGAAAACCCCTGTGATCCTGGTTTGGCAAAGGTTGCACACCACAGTCCTCGGTTCACGGTATTTTCTTAAAGAACCTCCAGACTTCTGAAAATCTAGAACCTCGCCATGCGAGCTTGACTAGTGGCAACATTGGCGCTGATTGCACCAGCTCTGGCCCTGCCTCTCCTCGGCCCCACCACTGCCCTCTTCCAACCTGTTTTGCATATAGGACTCGCTCCGTCTCAGAAGCACTGTGTTACCCGGCCTATCCACCCAGCTGGGTCTGTCACCTCATCATCTCCGATCCCTCAGGCTGCTCCCCCCTCGGACTTCCTGCCCTGACAACAACTTCACCACTGTCTGACACACCGTGTCTCCTCATCGTCGACAACACTCTTACACACTTCTTCACTACGTAGAAGTCATCAACCCACAGACTGCGACGGTGTGAAAACCTGGGATACGGAAAAAGCTCAGCAGCAACCGGAACACTGGATTTGTGACTCTGGGAGGGTCCAGAAAACAGTTTCTCGATATGGCGGTTCAATGCCAAATTGTTGGGAGGGGCAGACTGGGGGAAGGAAGGCGTGAGGGGAGGAGCTGGAGGGGCAGGCGATTTCGTGGTTGACATGGGTGGACTGCGTGGAAGACTGACTGGTGGACAAATGGCTAGAAAGCATTGTCGCAATCACGACATCACCTTTCGCACTGTTTCTGGCTCAACAGTGCTCTTACCACGGTCAGTAACTCTAGACATGAACCTAGGGAGTGTACTAGCTCTGCGGC
The DNA here is from genome assembly GCA_019512145.1 of Engystomops pustulosus. NCBI lineage: Eukaryota > Metazoa > Chordata > Amphibia > Anura > Leptodactylidae > Engystomops > Engystomops pustulosus. Next base: position 90,132 of record WNYA01000146.1, on the reverse strand, counting down.
GTTCCCTGCTCCATCAACAAGCAGGGTTGTGTCTCACCCCGCCCAGGACCACGGCCTTGGACCCTGCAGTAGTTGGAACCCCACTCCACGCCTCGTCCTCTACCGCAGCCCCGGGTTTAACATTCCAAAAATACAGTTAAAAACTGCAAATTGTGTTTTTTTTTTTTGATGTTTTATTGTTTTTAACAAAACGATGCTATCCTATGCTATGGATAGTTTTAGCCAACTATGAAAGCACACTGCTATGCAGATGAGATGACGCAAGAGTATCAAAAAATAAAGGTAAAAAATAAAAAGAAAACTGCAGACTGTGCCTCAATGAAATCAAACCCCTAATAAATTGTCCCACTTGGTGTTGAGATGGAATGTGGTCCACTAAGGCTAAACACAACGGTCCAGTCTCCACTGCAAATTCCTCAATATGGTAGTAGATGCACTACAGCAAGGCCAGCACCAGCAAACAAACCAAAAATAAATATAACGCTATTGTAGGCCTAAGTAAGAGCAGTTTGGATTCTCCTATGGCTAGTTTAGCCAACTGAAAGCAACACTGCTTATGCCAGATGATTGAGACTATATAAAAATAAAGTAAAAAAAAAAGAAACGCAGACTGTGCCTATTAATCAAACCCTAAAAAGTGTCCCACTTTGGTGTTTGAGATGGATATGTGTGTCACTAAGAGCTAAACACAACGGTCCCAAGTCTCCCTGCCAAATTCCTCACAATATGGTACTAGCTGCACTAAGTAATGCCAGCAAGCCCAGCCACAAGACAAAAAAAAAAAAGTAAAATTAAACGTTATTGTAGCCCTAAGAGGGACTGTTGGGTTTGTAGAATCACCTGCCTAACACTATTCTAATAGAAACAGTAACGTTTCCCTGACCAGCATCGCAGCTCTTCCCTAGCGCATCCTGACAGAGAATGATCCGAGCAGCGCGGGGCAGGGCTAGTCTATTCCAGGGTCCACCTGATCTGGCCAGCCAACCACTGCTATCGAATGTACAGGGTACCACGTCATGCTGGGTGGTGCAGAGTCTCTGGTTGTGATTGGCTCTGTTTCTGGCCGCCAAAAAGCAAAACGCGGGAGATGCCATTTTTTCCGAGCGACGCGAAATACTCGTCACGAGCAACGCTAAGTATGTTCGTTTCATCTCTAAGTCCTATCAGCCGATGCCCAAGGAAGGAAAATATGGATATGCATGATTTATAGTGGGACATGTTCCCCGAATGGCCAGAGGAGTACCCACAGTGGCTAACATGACATCGAAAACCACAGCAAAAGAAACTGATACAAGAAACAGTTTGCAGATTCAGAGTGACACACAGTGTATGAGAGCAGACCATGGTCCGGTGCCTTTTCTTCCAGAATTCAGAGAATTGTGAAAAATGTTAGGAAGGTAGATTAGCCTACAAACCACCATATACCACCAAAGTTCAGGAAAGGTAGAGAGGATGAAAGGGTACACTAAAGCAACAAATTGCTTTAAAATGACCCCAAGACAGTACCTCTCCTGGCCGGAATTATTTCCATTGACTTTGTATCAGTCAGAACCACTCCCAGGCCCAAACATGTACCTATGAGATTTTGTTTGGTAAACCACTGATCCTCCCTGCGATCGGTGCACAGAAAACTGTCTGAAAAGTCATGACTAAGACTGTACAGTATGTAAGTGAATTGTCCAGGGAAATTACAAATCTGCATGCTGACGGCTTGTTTGCCTTCTCTACAGAGGGGGGGTCTTCAGGTGAGCAGTTCACAGTTTCCAGCGGGAGACCAAAGTATATGTGAAAAAGCCATCAGAACAGGACTGCCTCCAACCCACGGGCCTTACCACGCGTGGTCCTGGTGACACACTGTGAAACTGAAGGAAAACCTGCCTTGATACATGCTTCATCCTCAAAGGGAAAAACAGGATGAAGCTCTATACCTTTTCTGTCTAATTGTCAATAATTACAAAAATTGCCAGGTTGGTTACAACTTTTTGGGCCACACTCACGGCCCATTCGAAGAGAGTATGTTTTGACTTTGTGAGTTGTAGATTGTCAAGGGACAGATAAAAACACAAGTATACCCAGCTACCAGTTCAGGGGGCAGAGGACGATTTTATATTTGTGTGACCCGTCCCGGAAATGAGAATTGCAAATAATGATCACGATGTAGGATTGAACACCGGAGAAGGGGATGGGGGTAGCAGCCCAGGAAGGGCAAGACAGGAAGGACAAAAAAGGTAAATCCCTCCTTTGACAGGATGGCTTTGTTTTAGGGGGGGTTTCCGACAAGAACAATGTAAACCATCCGGGCCCAATGTTCTCCCTATACCTAAGCATTTTAAAAACCTCCCGGGCGCCTTGGTGAAATATGTGTTGGGATGCAGCGTGGAGGAACTACGGATGGGGAGTTGGGATATTTGAACTCTGGGATGCTAAATTAACTACTTTGATTCAGTGATTGTGAGAGAAGAAGGGAGGAGAGAAACTGCAAAAAAAGCAGTAACGAGGTTGATCCCGGTTCCTGGGTTTAACAATTGGGAAGAAGTATTTCCATGGAAACTCAGGTGTCCCAAGGAAGAATTTGTGGTTAGGCGGGTAAGGTATACTGTAAAGGCTCATAAAATGTTCAGTAGGGTGTATAGCCTGTGCAGGAGCTACCCCTCATCTGACTACCCACCCCTATTATTACCCACACAAAGATAAAGATATCTGTCTTGTGAAGTTGTTACACAGGCCCCAAAAATGTTCTCTCATTGTTTTTTTAGAATACTTGCCCCTAGTTCATGTCAAATCAAAAGTGAGATACCCAGATGAAATCTGGGTTATGAGCAACGGTAATTTACACCTGTATTCCTCCGACGTCATAATGCCAAAACTCCCCTGGGGGTTGAGGGAAAGGGGTATGACTTATGTTGACAACCTCTTTCTCCTTATGATGTCTTTTGGTTGTTGTGGGAATGGCATTATATGAGGAAACCGCCTTCCCCGTCCTGGAAGGGTCAAGTAACTCGACTAAATTAGTTATGCCTTCTTAATGTACCTGGGATCCAGAACCCTAAAGATTGAACAAGTCAAAACAGAAAAGGTCACTAGTATTATTGATTTATAGCAAGATCCTGGATGCGTATAGATAGTATCGGTTTTGTCCCAAGAGGGGTCCCAGATCGATATTACCCAGGATAAGATTGCAGCAGGTTTGCATCCCTCATCCCAGGCCCGATTAAACAAGAATTGTAGACTGGATAAATTACATTGAATATAAGAGCAGAGGTTGTGAATTATAGTAGGGATAGGGGGCTTTTTACCGGTATTATAGAAGAAGCTGGGGTCAACTAACACTAGGATAACTTACTCGATAGAATGGCTCGTCTGGATATGATACACTGCAGAGAAGAGAGGGAAGAATAAGTGTAGGATGATAGGGCAGGGAGAGACTTGTGCATTTACATCCCTAAGAATTCAGGACGGACGGTAAAAACATATAGCAATAAAGAAGATCATGCCCTAGTCAGCAGAGTGACAGGGAAAATCAGGAGGTTACCCTCCTGGGCGGCGTGGTTTAATGCAGGGGATGGAACCTCTTCAAAAATAGGTTTAGTGTTGCTCGGGATGGTTATTGTGGCTTTATTTCTCCTGTGTTGCTGTATACCACTGACAAAAGGCTATCAAAGAAAATGTAATGGCAAGGCCAATGGGGTTTTTCCTAATGTAGAAAGCCAACCCTAGGTTATATGTCAATGAGGGAATAGAAATTACACGCTTTGCCAGATGTACCCAGACGGAGCATCCAGACTCTTCCCACGACAGAGACTACCCATATCATGACGTAAAATAGTCTAAGCCATCCCCCAATAATGAAGATTAGTGTGAGGGAAGTAAAAGGACTCCAATGTGTTAGTTAGGTAGTGCTGGGAAGTTAATGAGCGCAAGGGTCCATTGGGTTGATGACCCGTGAAGCAATCACACTCCCCTTTCCAGCACCAGGATGGACAGCCACAGGAGAAAGCGATCTCAGCAAAGCAGTAGATAGGGAAAAGCTCAGTAGTTAGGGGGGATTGTGAGGGCTTACAAAAAATTGATATGTGTTCATAATAATTATATGCTTTATGATTGTATATATGTGCCCTTTGCCTACATTTGTGTACTCTGCTGTTGTGAAAATTACAGAGCTTTTCCCTTAAATCAGTTGTGACCAGATATGCAAACGTCAGCAAAACTCAAAGTCTTATGATCAAAAGCATGTACTAAATATAACCGGCATCCCGGAACAACGGTCAATTTTCCTACCAAACAGTTCTGGAAATCACCCTGGCATAGCAATCAAGGTCTAATTTGGGGACCAATCAGCGAGGGTCAGAGGCCAGACATATATGGTAAGCTATAAACCAATTGTATGCTTTAATGTATGTAACCACACTCTTTGTATGAATATAAAAAGTTATGTATCAGGAAATAAAGTTCAGTTTCAGGCACACATGCTCCCCTAAATTGGATTTGTTGAGAGAAGAGAGTATAGTTCAGATTTGACAACCCCCCAACAACCCAATCTTGATTCATCTACCAGAGAAAATCGATCAGCACAGAGAGCTTTAGCAAGTATTAAAAACACTACACACCACTCTTTAACAGATACGTGGAGGGTGTTGTCCACATCCACCGGAGAAGGATTTCTCCTTACTATTCTCAAGTCATCACTCCTGATCCAACACCGACTACATTTCCTAAACAGGCCAATAGATGTAATCAAAAAAAGTAGAAATAGGCCAATAACGGTTCTCAAACCATGCACCAGTAACCATCTCCCTATGCACTATCTTCCCCCCCCCCCCACCCCATAAGAACATGGAGATAATGAGACATTACTTGATAAGAGGAAAAAAATAAACTTATTAAAGGACAAACCACCTCGTATTTAATAGAAATATTTCAGATGAAAACGTCCATACCAATTAATGGCAGGACATAAGTTTTCATCCGTGGAGAATTAATGGCTCAAAGAGCTTATGAAAAAAAGGAGAGAAGAAAGCAATAGATGAAATTCTGGAAAAATATATCGATTGGGAATCCACATTTCAAAGACTAAACTGAGATACAGTTTAGTGAACTATTGTAGAAACGGAAAAAAGTTAGAGAGATCTTTGAATGCCCAAAGACAGCCAAAAATTTATATATGCTAAATTTAGAAATTATTCACCATGGGAAATAAAGGAGAACAAATTCAATGACTCTATTAATCAAAAAGCAAAAAGATGTCCTCAATAATCTCCAGTTTGGCCCACTCGCCCATGCAAGTATACGGAAAAAACCCAAGAGGATAGCAGAGGGTTTAAAAAATTCTATGAACAAACTATACAATCTTTCTCCCCAATACGCACCAGACGACCGCAGACCTCCGAACATCAGGACAAACATGTCCAATTGTAAAACCAGTTACACGGGTTGAAGTAAGAAAAAGTGTATACTTATTACCCATACAGAAAGCCCCAGGACCAGATGGATCTTCCCTCCAATACTATGTAACTAAGAACATACTGGATACCGCACTTAACGGAGGAGCTGGAGCCTAGTCAGCTTAGAAGAAACCCTATCCTAAGGAAAGCTAAAAGAGTGAGCATGGCATTTCCCAAGGAACCGTCTCGCAAATAGTACATTCAGACAGGGGTCTGAGGGAACCGACTCCACTGATTAATATGCTTCCTGAAGAACATAGACCCCCCACAATCTTTCCCATCCCGGGTATAATCACTGGATTCTACTAAAGGGCATTAAGCTAAAATTGGAAACCACTAGTAGCTAGTGAGCACCATTTCACCAAACATCGAATGGGTCGCAACCTTCAGCCCTCATGATCAAACTGGCACCAGGTGCCTTTATCAAATATACCCGCATTATTGTCTTAAGGAACCTATTCAGACAAGTGAAACCTAACTGGTACATGGAGCTAAAGGGGAGCACAACAACTAGAACCTCCACAGCAATTTATCATACCATTATCCAATGCCAAGAAGAACTCCATATGAATGGAACATCTAGACAATTTCGGCTCTACGATCGAAGCATTTCATAAATCACGAAATTTATGACTAAAATGCTGTAGTGTAAATACACGGCTACCCGATAAATTAATTACTAGAGCTCAGAGAAATTCGCATTTACTCTAGAACCTAGTCCAAAGCTAAGAATATGCCTTTCAGGAACCTAACATATCAAAAATGGACCCGGCAATTATTGCAGCCAAATTAGTCCGTCATTTTTGTCTGCCTATAACAAAAGGAACCTTTCTATCTGAGGACTAAGGAAACCCAATTGTCTATAAGTGAACTAAAATAGTAAGGATTACGATCTAACTACATCGAAAGCTGATCACATATAATTATTAAAGAACACCTCCAAATAAGCCATCTCTTCAAGTCGGACTAGCAACGGAGGCATGATAATATTACCAGTTACACAAATAGAAATTCACTAGAGAGTAGGGAACTATCACCTGAGCCCCTGCATAATTAATACCGTCCACAGAAGTTCAGATGACCTACAGCAAATCCAATTCCTCTAAAATTCGGGTTATCGATACAGAATTGATATATCACGACTACGGCTTATGGACTCCATGCAAAGAAAACTATAAAAAATCTATTAGATCAATAGACCAATATTAAACTCATTCAAAAATCCACTTTTATATCATGGTCCCATGGGTAGGAAAAATGTGTTTAAAGGCATAATAATGCTAAGATTACTCTATTACTACAAAATGCTACCACTATATATTCCAAACACTTCTTCCCATACTAAGTTAGGCACATTTCACGTTCTGTGTGCAGGGTCAATTAGGAGAGCTATTGATGATGACTACAGAATATAGCCTCGTCTAACACAACATAGAAAAGAGGAGGTATGGATACTGACCCCTGCAATTGTCATCATCCACATTAAGTAGAGACTAAGATCATCTCGCCCTCAAATAGGTTAACTCAGGGATCGGATAAGAATTTGGAATATATACAGCGACAAAGGGGGGAGGGGGGATCAGACAAAAAAAGAAACACCGCTTAAATTGTGACCAAAGCTACCTGATGGTAGAGGACAACTATAGGGTCCCTATTTCATCAACCATCACCGGTAATGCAGCATGCCTTCTTCCTATTACATTCAGCCCATAACCATAGCATATCAGGAATCTGGAGTAAAATAATATCTTACTCGAACAGTTGAACTATCGAAGAAACAGGGAAATTAAAGGGAGTAACGGAATTCATGAATAACTCCTTTTCTAACATTCATTCCTATTAAGATTGAATGAACAATTCCCTCCCCCCTCCCCACATAACCCGTTATATGTTCTTACAAGTTAGCGAATCACGAATGTATGCAAACGCTGCTTCAACTGGAGAAATGTCATCTATTTTATGATGCTAGTGTACAATTATTGCGCTTGAAAAAGGGAGATAGGGTCCTGCAAGTTCCATCTCTCCTAATGTTGAATTTGCTTGTACAAGGTTTGTATTCCTCCCAATAAAACACTTTTTAAAAGGCCAAAAAAAAAAAAAGAACGAATTGATGCTTTTACTACTCCTGCACACTCAAAAAAAAGTTCCTAAATTTTCTACAAAGCTGATACCAACCCCAAATGGTAACACTGGAAAAAGCATCTCCATCCCGCCACAAAAAATGCGGACATGGCCCAATAATCGAAAAAGTCTAAAATTTTATACTACAAAAGCGAGTCACAGGAAACTAACATCCTGGCAGCTACAGGGCGCTCCTTCCTCGCGCCTTGCTGTGGCCCATAAATGGCCACATGTGGAGGAGGTCTCTGTATCGAGAAGTAAAGGCCAATGGGGGGTCTCTGACTCGGGAGAAAGTAACGGCATCATGTGGGGGGTATTGTATCGGGAGAAGTAAACGGCCACATGTGGGGGGTCTCTTTACTCGGATGAGAAATGTAGAACAAATTGTATGGTGGGTTTTTCTTTTATCTTTTGGGAAATTGTGTAAATTTGGGCTAAATGAACGTATAACCGGATTTCACTCCATATATCAATTACTATGAAGATCTCAAGGGGTGAAAAGTAATCTTGTAAAAGCTGTTTCTGATAGCTTGAGGGGTGCAGATTGAAAAATGGGTTGGTTATATAGGGGTTTTTTATGCTAAATATGTAAAATATCATTCAAAACTGTATTTATCCCCAAAGCTGCAAACCGAAACGCGATATTCAATTTGTAAGCCGCATGACATCAAAATAAATATCCAGATATTTCAAAATGATGAAAATGTAAAGTAGACAAATGGGAAATGTTATTCAGCAATATATTTTAGTGTGTAAATCTATCTGCCTGAAAAAATGCAATGATTTCGAATTTCGGAGATAATGGCAAAGTTTTCAAAAAAAATTCATCATTTTTTTTTGTAAATAAACGCAAAACTTATCAGTCAAAATTATTGCTAAAATTGAAGTACAACATGTGGGAAAAAACTATCTCAGAATCGTTTAGATAAGTAACAGTGTTCAAAAGTTATAACCATATAAAGCGACGCATGTCATAATTCGAAAAAATCGGGCTGAGCTTAAGCTACAAAATGGCTGCGTCCTAAGGGGCTAAAAGCGCGCATATCAAATGAATAAAAACGCCCAGAGGACCCATGCCCGACCTAGGTTTCGTTCCTTTGAGCTTCATCTGGGGACCTGATCTCTGAAGTAATCTCCGGCAATTATATTCCCGGTGCCTTGAGAGAAAAGTTAACCCATATACTAGTCCCAGGATAGTTGGAAACACAAAAAAAACTCTTTCACATAGTTCTCTCAACAGCTTATGTACATAAAAGTTTCACTTACATCAAAATTCAATTAGCAAATAACTTTTATAAATATATCCTGTGTGGCTGCGACACAAAGACCTGCACAACATACATCTATACAAAAACACACGTAGCTTCACGTACCTATCTTCTAAAATACAATAAGACTAGCGATGAGCGAAACACACTCGTCCAAGCGAACTGCGCGTAACTGCTCGTTGCACGGACGGATACTTTGCCAGCTCGAAAAAATGGCATCTCCCGCTGTTTTGATTTTGGCGGCCAGAAAGACGAAACAGAGCAATCACAAGCAGGAGACTCTGCACTCCAACCAGCATGAGTGGTACCCTTACAGTCAATAGCAGTGGTTGGTGGCCTGTCAGGATAGGACCCTGGAATAGACTAAGCCCCTGCCCGCGCTGCTGATCATTCTTTGTCTGGATGCCAGGGAGAGAGCTCCTGCTGCAGGGAAAGTGTTAAGGTTAGCAGATGAGCGAGCAATAAAATGCTCGGGTACTCGTTATTCGAGACGAACTTTCCGATGCTCGAGTGCTCGCTCGAATAACGAGCCTATTGAAGTCAATGGGAGACTCGAGCATTTTTCAAGGGGACCAAGGATCTGCAACAGGGAAGCTTGGCCAAGCACCTGGGAACCTCAGAAAAGGATGGAAACACCACGGAAATGGACAGGAAACAGCAGGGGCAGATGCATGGATGCTCTGAGGCGCTTAATCGCACCATTATGCCAAAGTATGGGCAACAGCATGGCAATGACAGAGTGACCGAATGAGGCTAGATAGCATCTAAAATATCCAATAATTGACCCGAAATATAGGGGACTATGCAGAGGCAGCGGCAGCAGCGGCAGGCTAGAGAGTGTCTGGAAACATACCCAAATGGACTCAGGCTTAAAACCAATGGGTGTGGCAGAGAGGAACCAAAGGAGTGGTGAGCAAGAAGCGCTGAATTAATATCGGTAAATGATGATAAAGTTTGCCAGATATTTTGTGGGATTACACAGCAGGGTGGCGACAAAGTTAAACAAGTTTGATGAGGAAGCCATGAAAACCACCCAAAATTCTGCCTGACACAGCTCGTTTGATAAGGGGACCCATGTATGGAGGGCAGTGATGAACTATAGTAGATTAAGGTGCTGCAGCTTCTAAAACTATGTTAGTTGGATCTTGGGATGGAGAGCTGGCGCTCCGCTGCCAGGCGAGCTTCGCCAATTCCAAGACCCTGTCTCTAGGCTACTCCCCAAACAGCACTTATAAGAACCTTTTGTATAAGATCAGTGTAATAGCGTCTTATAAGTTGGGGTTCTGGCGGGTGGGGGAATGTAAAAACAGATGCGACAAGAAGCGCTGATAATAATATTGGTAAATGATAAAAGTTTGCCAGTATATTTTGTGGATTACACAGCAGGGTGGCGACAATGTTAACAAGTTTGATGTGAGAAGCCATGATGAAAACAACCCAAATTCGCCTGACACAGCTCGTTGGATAAGGGGAACCATGTATGGGAGGCAGTGAACTAGTAGTAGATTAAAAAGGTGACGGCAGTTAAAAACTATGTGGTTGGATCTTAGGGATGAGCTGGCGCTCCGCTGCCAGGCGAGCTTTCGCCAATCCAAGCCACTGTCTCTAGGCTACTCCCCAAAACAGCACTTAAGAACTTTTGTATAGATCAAGTGTGTAGAGTTCTTATAAGTTTGGGTTCGGCGGGTGAGGGGAATGTAACAGATGCGCAAGAAGCGCTGAAATAATATGGTAAATGATTAAAAGTTGTGCAGTATATTTTGTGGATAACAAGCGGGTGGTGACAAGTTAACATGGAAGCATGAAGCAATCCAAATTCTGCTGACACAGACTCGTTGATAAGACGGGACGCATGGTTGGGACAGTATGCGATGACGTGTGGAGGTAGCAATGGAACAATGTGGCAAGGCGCTAAAAAAGACGAGTGTGGAGGTGCTATGGAGACAATTAATGGATAGTGCTGTATGTGGCAGCAAAAGCACAGGAGAGGGTATGGTCCAGAAAAATTACATAGATAGTGCCTGTATGTGGCAGTCCAAAAAGTTTTCCAACCAGAGGAGCAGGTAGCTGGTCTCTCCGAAAAACATTACAAGATTGAGTGCATGTATGTGGCAGTCCAAAAAAGTTTTCAAAGCAGAGGAGCAAAGAAAGTAGCTGGTCCCCAAAAAGATTAAATAATTGAGTGCCTGTATGTGGCAGTCCAAAAAAGTTTTCAAACCAGAGGAGGCAGGATAGCTGGTCCTCCAGAAAAATTACATAGATTGAGTGCTGTATATGGCATTCCCAAAAATTGGTTTAAACAGAGGACAGGGTAGGTGGCCCTCCAGAAAAAATTAAATGCATAGAGATACATAGCTAGAGCCAGTTGGCCCTGGCAAAAAAATAGCCAGTTTGCTCTTCTTTAGTGTACAAAGGGAGGAGAAGGAGGACAATGAGGAGGAGGAGTGCATACATTATTCAGTTCAGTTCTTTCACATGGTGGAGAATGGAAATGCGGAGAGAAATCCAGGCTTATTCATCGCGATAAGAGTCAGCTGTCAGCGCTGTCAGTCGAGAGGCGTGTAAGCTTATCGGTGATGATGCCACACAGCTGCACTGAAAAACCGCTCGGAAAACAGCTAGCGGCAGGGCAGGCAAGAAACTCCAAGGCGTACAGCGCAGTCGTGCCACATGTGCAGCTTTGAAACCAGTAGTTGAGGGAGCTGGTGATCATTTAGGACGATGGTTATGGTCAGCTAGGTACTCCCTCACCATCTTTTGTAAAGATCAGCCCTACTCTGCACGAGACTGGGGACAGGTGCGTGTCTTGCTGGGGGACATAAATGGCAAAGGCCTTGTAAAGCGTACCCTGCAGTGTGGAACAGGCTGCTGGTCGCCTACTCTCCCTCGCTACTTGTCCCCGCAGAAGTACGCCCTCTGCCGCTAGCGCTGTCAAGAAGGGAAATACTGTTTAGCTTGGCACCAGGGCCTGTGGATCCATGCATTCTCACATCCTTCCTCTCCAGGGATGAGAGTAGAGAAAGATTTGCTTGTACCGTGGGTCCAGGAGAGTGAATACCCAGTAATCGGTGCTGGAAAAATTCTCTTGAACGCGAGGGTCACGGGACAGGCAGCTTAGCATGAAATCTGCCATTTGCGCCAGATTCCCAACCGCAAGAGAATTCACTCCCCTCACTGGCCTGACTGTCCATTTCCTCCTCCTCCATCTCCTCCAACTCCTCTTCTTGTGCCATACACGTGAAAAGTGAAGGACTGAACAATGGTCCCTCTTCTGTCTCGCCACATTCTCCTCCTTTCCTCCTCATCTCCTCCACCTCCTCCGATATGCGCTGAGAAACAAGCTAAGGGGCTTTGGCTATCAACAAGGGATCTTTTCCCCCGTCTCTTGTGACGAGTTTAAAGCTTCCGACTCATGCTGATCAGAGGAGTTTTTCAAACAGGCCAAGCAGCGGGATGGTGAGGCTGATGATGGCGGCATCAACAACTGACCATCTGTGTTGACTCCTCAAAGTTACTCAGCACCTGACAGATATCAGACATCCAAGTCCACTCATCATTGGTAGACTGAGGAAGCTGACTGACCTGACTACCAGTTCTGGAGGAAGTGACACTGGCAGTCTACAATGAGCTTGCGTGCTGGTAAACTCTGTGATAAAATGGTTTCTGTTTAATTCCAACTCGTGGGCACGTCGCACAACAGTCGGTGAGCGGGCAGTTGAAGGCGGCGCTGCGCTGCCCTGAGAGTGGCAGCATCTGTGCTGGACATCCGAAATGCGCACAGATGTGGTCGCACCTTAGTGAGCAAATCAGACAGATTGGGGTATGTCTGAGGAAACGCTGAACTATGAGATTAACACATGGGCCAGCATGGCACAGGTGTCAGTCTGCCGAGTTGAGAGCTGCCACCAGGTTACGGCCGTTGTACAACAAAATGCCTGGCTTCAGGTTCAGCGGTGCCGCCACAGATCAGTCTGCGCCGTGATGCCTGTAATAACTCTTGGGCGGTGTGCCTTTTATCGCCTAGGCTCAGCAGTTTGAGCACCGCTGCTGTCACTTAGCGATGGCACTGCTGCTGTGCCTAGAGCTACCGACTGATGGCGCCATGCCCACGGATGGTAATTCAGAAGGAGGAGTGGAGGAGGGGTGGAGGAGGAGGAGGCATAGTAGGCCTTTGAGACCTCCGGACGCGAGTTAGGCCTGCAATCCTCGGCCGTCGACAGTGTCAGTATATATAGAGCAGCCCCAGGGTTCAGATCGGTCACCAGCCGGTCCAACCAAGTTAACCCAATGTGCCGTCAGCGTATATAGTGCGCCTGCTCACGGCAGCCACTCGTACACAGTGTCCTGGTAGGTGGATCTTGTCAGAAACGCGTTGGTCAGGGCAGGAGGTGTTCTGGACAGTGCTGGTGCAGGGCTGGGACGGCACATCAGGAAAAGTAGTGGCGGCTGGGGACGCGAATACCGAGGGCGCTGGCGCGCCGCTATTGAGGTTTGAAAGGCCGAACGGCTCTACAGCCTATAGGGCAGCGTCTCCACGCTAAAGCAACAATTGGGATGGTGGACGTGAGGGCTTGGCGTGTATACCTCCTTTTGCGCGTTCCAGGTCGGTGGTATGGAGAGCTGCAACGCGGGTGGATGCTGTGGCGGATCGTGGAGGCAACAAAGAGGTGTGGGTTTTCGCACGGGAGCGTGTTGGGACGGGGGTCCTGGGCAGGGGCTGACTAGAGAGATGAACAGGGAAGGAGCAGTGGATGTGCCGGCCGAGGATGAACGGGACTTGGTGCACATTTGAGTGGGGGTTTAGCATTCAGAGGCCGCGCGGATACTGGTGGTAGTAAGCTAGTAGTGGTGAACCCCTGCTGATTCCTGGTTTGGCAAGGTGACCACTGAGTCCGTCGGTCATTGGTGTTTTCTTTAAAGAACATCCAGACTTCTGAAAAAATCTAGACTCATAGCCACGGGAGCTTGATACGGCAAATTGGCGCTGTGATGCACCAGCTCTGGCCCTGCATTCTCATCGTTGGCCCCACACTGCCTCATTCCAAAACCTGTTCTGACTATAGGACTCCCTCCAGTCTCAGAAAGCACTGTGTCACCCCGGCCCTTCAACCTGCTTGGGTCTGTCACCCTCAATATCCCGTCCCTCGTCTGTCCCCCTAGGGACCTTCCTGCATGATAACAACTTCACCACTGTCTGACAACCGTGTCTCCTCATCGTCCGACACCTCTTTACACACTTCTTCCACTACGTGAATAATGTCATCATCACCCACAGACTGCGACTGGTGGAAAACCTGGGTATCGGAAAATAGTTCAGCAGCAGCAGGACAAGTGATTTGTGACTGTGGGAAGGGTCCAGAAAACAGTTCCTGAGAGTATGCCGGTTCAAATGCCAAATTTTGGTGGGAGGGGGCAGACTGGGGGCAAGGAGGGTGAGGTGGAGGAGCTGGAGGAGTGCCGATTTCGGTGACATGGGTGGACTGCGTGGAAGACTGACTGGTGGACAAATGGCTAGAAGCATTTTCCGCAATCCACGACATCACCTCTTCGCACTGTTCTGGCCTCAACAGTGCTCTACCACGAGTCCCAGTAACTTGAGACATGATGAACCTAAGGAGTGTACCTCTGCGGCGTTCCCCTGCTCCCCCATCAGCAGGTGGTGTCTCACCCCGCCCAGGACCACGGCCTCTGACCCCTGCAGTAGTTGGACGCCCACGTCCACGCCCTCGTCCTCTACCCCTAGCCCTCGGGTTAAACATTTTCCAAATTAAAGTGTAAACTTGAAAAAAAAAAAATTTTGTGTTTATTTTTTTTTGGTTTTTTATTTTTTTTAACAAAACGATGCTATCCTATTGCTATGGCTAGTTTCTAACCTACACTGACAGCACACAACTGGATTTTGTGCTTTGCAAGATGAGTTTGAGCTGTAAAATGAAATAAAGGTAAAAAAAAAAATAAATCAGCAGACTCTGCCTAATTCTACTCAAACCCCTAATAAATTGTCCCACTTCGGTGTTTGAGGTGGATATGCGTGTCACTAAGAGCTGAACACAACGGACGCAGGTCTCCCAGCAAATTCCTCACAGTATGGTACTAGCTGCACTACTAGTGCCAGCAAGCCCAGCCACAAGCAAACAAAAAAAAGGAAAATATAACGCTATTGTAGGCCTAAGTAAGCTGTTGGGGTTCTCCTATGGCTATTTTGTAGCCTACAATGAGAGCACACTGCTTTGCAAGATGAGTTTGAGCTATAAAATGAAATACAGCTAAAAAAAAAAAAATCAGCAGACTCTGCCTAATTCTACTCAAACCCCTAATAAATTGTCCCACTTCGGTGTTTGAGGTGGATATGTGTGTCACTAAGAGCTAAACACAATGGTAGCAAGTCCCCCTGCAAATTCCTCACAATATGGTACTAGCTGCACTACTAGTGCCAGCAAGCCCAGCCACAAGCAAAAAAAAAAAAAAAAAAGTATAACGTTATTTTAGCCCTAAGGACTGTTGGGTTCTTGTAGAATCACTCCTGCCTAACACTATTCTAATAGAACACCCTAACGCTTTCCCTGACCAGCAGCAGCTCTCTCCCTAACGGCATCCAGACACAGAATGATCCGAGCAGCGCAGGCAGGGGCTAGTCTATTCCAGGGTCACCTGATCAGGCCAGCCAACCACTGCTATCGACGTGTAAGGGTACCACGTCATGCTGGGTGGAGTGCAGAGTCTCTTGGTTTGTGATTGGCTCTGTTTCTGGCCGCCAAAAAGCAAAACGGCTGGAGATGCCATTTTCTCGAGCGGGCGAAGTATTCGTCCGAGCAATGAGCAGTTTCGAGTACGCTAATGCTCCAACCAGCATCAAGCTCGGACGAGTATGTTCGCTCATCTCTAGTTAGGGTGTTCTATTAGAATAGTGTTAGGCAGGAGTGAGTCTACAAGAACCCAACAGTCCTTCTTAGGGCTACAATAGCGTTATATTTTATTTTTTTTTTGTTTGCTTGCTGGTACTAGTAGTGCAGCTAGTACCATATTGTAAGGAATTTGCATGGAGACTTGGGAACGTTCTATTTAGCTCTTAGTGACTCACATATCCATCTCAAACACCTAAGTGGGACAATTTATTAGGGGTTTGATTGAATAAGGCACAGTCTGACAATTTTTTATTTTTTTTTTCAAAACTTAAAGTGACTTAAAATCCAGTTGTGTGCTGTCAGTGTAGGTAAACTAGGCATACAAGAACCCAACCGGCTTTCTTAGGGCTACAATAGCGTTACATATATATATATATATAAATATATATATATATATATATATTGTTGATTTGCTTGTGGCTGGCCTTGCTGGCACTAGTAGTGCAGCTAGTACCATATTGTGAGGAATTTGCAGGGAGACTTGGGAACGTTCTGTATAGCTCTTAGTGACACACACATCTCAAACACCTAAGTGGAACAATTTATTAGGGGTTTGATTGAATTAGGCACAGTCTGCTTTTTTTTTCTTTTTTATTTTTTCAAAACTAAAAGTCATCAGGCACAGCACATAATCCTGTTGTGTGCTGTCAGTGTAGGTTAGAAACTAGCCATAGCAATAGGATAGCATTGTTTTCTTTAAAAAAACAAAAACACAAAACAACACAAAAAAACACAAAAAAAAATTTCCGTTTCAACTCTAATTTTGAAAATGTTGAATCCGAGGGCTAGGGGTAGAGGACGAGGGCTTGGGCGTCCCACTACTGCAGGGGTCAGAGGCCGTGGTCCTGGGCGGGGTGAGACACCACCTGCTGATGAGGGAGCAGGGGAACGCCGCAGAGCTATACTCCCTAGGTTCATGTCTCAAGTTACTGGGATCCGTGGTAGAGCACTGTTGAGGCCAGAACAGTGCGAACAGGGGATGTCGTGGATTGCGGACAATGCTTCTAGCCATTTGTCCACCAGTCAGTCTTCCACGCAGTCCACCCATGTTACCGAAATCAGCACTTCTCCACCTCAGCCTCCTTCCCCCCAGTCTGCCCCCTCTCAGGAAAATTTGGCATTTGAACCGGCATACTCTGAGGAACTGTTTTCTGGACCCTTCCCAGAGTCACAAACCACTTGTCCGGTTGCTGCTGAGCTCTTTTCCGATGCCCAGGTTTTCCACCCGTCGCAGTCTGTGGGTGATGATGACATTGTTGACGTATTGGAAGAAGTGTGTAAAGAGGTGTCCGACGATGAGGAGACACGGTTGTCAGACAGTGGTGAAGTTGTTGTCAGGGCAGGAAGTCCGAGGGGAGAGCAGACTGAGGGATCGGAGGATGATGAGGTGACAGACCCAAGCTGGGTTGATAGGCCGGGTGAAGACAGTGCTTCTGAGACGGAGGCGAGTCCTTGACGAGAACAGGTTGGAAGAGGCAGTGGTGGGGCCAGACGGAGAGGCAGGGCCAGAGCTGGTGCATCAGCACCAACTGTTTCACGTAGTGAAGCTCCCGTGGCGAGGGCTAGATTTTCGGAAACCTGGAGGTCCTTTAAAGAAACACCGGATTACCGATGGACTGTGGTGTGCAACCTGTGCCACACCAGGATCAGCAGGGGTTCCACCACTACTAGCTTAACCACCACCAGTATGCGCAGGCATATGAATGCTAAACACCCCACTCAATGGAACCAAGGCCGTTCACCTCCGGCCGGGCACACCACTGCTCCTTCCCCTGTGTCATCTGCTGCCTCTGCTAGTCAACCCCCTGCCCAGGACCCCGGCACAAACAACTTCCATGCGAAAACGACATGTTCGCCTCCACGATCCTCCACAGCATCCACCAATGTCTCCATGCGCAGCGTTCAGCTCCCCATACCCAAGACGCTGGAGCGCAAGGGAAAGTACAGTGCAACCCACCCTCACGCCCAAGCCCTCAAGGTCCACATCTCCAAACTACTTAGCCTGGAGATGCTGCCCTATAGGCTGGTAGAGACTGAGGCCTTTCGCAACCTCATGGCTGCAGCCGCCCATCGGTAGTCGGTCCCAAGCCACCACTACTTTTCCCGATGTGCCGTCCCAGCCCTGCACCAGCAATGCCGTTTCTGACAAGGTCCACCTGACCACAGACACATGGACGAGTGCTGCCGGGCAGGGCCACTATGTATCGCTAACGGCACATTGGGTTAACTTAGTGGAGGCAGGGACCGAGTCTGACCCTGGGGCTGCTCATATACTGCCGACGCCAAGGATTGCGGGGCCTACCTCAGTCCAGGTCTCTCAGGCGTACTATGCCTCCTCCTCCTTTCACCCCTCCTCCACCTCCTCCTCCGAATTACCATCCGTGGGCATGGCGCCATCAGTCGGTAGCTCTAGGCACAGCAGCATTGCCGTCGCTAAGCGACAGCAGGCGGTGCTCAAACTGCTAAGCCTAGGCGATAAAAGGCACACCGCCCAAGAGCCAATACAGGGCATCATGGCGCAGACTGATCTGTGGCTGGCACCGCTGAAACTGATGCCAGGCATGGTTGTGTGTGACAACGGCCGTAACCTGGTGGCGGCTCTGCAACTCAGCAGACTGACACATGTGCCATGCCTGGCCCATGTGTTAAATCTGATAGTTCAGCGTTTCCTCAAGACATACCCCAATCTGTCTGATTTGCTCACGAAGGTGCGCCGCATCTGTGCGCATTTCAGGAAGTCCAGCACAGATGCTGCCACTCTCAGGGCATCGCCGCCTCCAACTGCCCGCTCACCGACTGTTGTGCGACGTGCCCACGAGGTGGAATTCAACATTAACCATGTTATCCAGAGTATAACAGCAGCACAGAGCGATTGTAGACTGCCAGAACTGGTTGTCAGGTCAGGGGCTGCTCATATACTGCCGACGCCAAGGATTGCGGGGCCTACCTCAGTCCAGGTCTCTCAGGCGTACTATGCCTCCTCCTCCTTTCACCCCTCCTCCACCTCCTCCTCCGAATTACCATCCGTGGGCATGGCGCCATCAGTCGGTAGCTCTAGGCACAGCAGCATTGCCGTCGCTAAGCGACAGCAGGCGGTGCTCAAACTGCTAAGCCTAGGCGATAAAAGGCACACCGCCCAAGAGCCAATACAGGGCATCATGGCGCAGACTGATCTGTGGCTGGCACCGCTGAAACTGATGCCAGGCATGGTTGTGTGTGACAACGGCCGTAACCTGGTGGCGGCTCTGCAACTCAGCAGACTGACACATGTGCCATGCCTGGCCCATGTGTTAAATCTGATAGTTCAGCGTTTCCTCAAGACATACCCCAATCTGTCTGATTTGCTCACGAAGGTGCGCCGCATCTGTGCGCATTTCAGGAAGTCCAGCACAGATGCTGCCACTCTCAGGGCATCGCCGCCTCCAACTGCCCGCTCACCGACTGTTGTGCGACGTGCCCACGAGGTGGAATTCAACATTAACCATGTTATCCAGAGTATAACAGCAGCACAGAGCGATTGTAGACTGCCAGAACTGGTTGTCAGGTCAGTCAGCTTCCTCAAGTCTACAATGAGGAGTGGACGTGGATGTCTGATATCTGTCAGGTGCTGAGTAACTTTGAGGAGTCAACACAAATGGTCAGTGGTGATGCCGCCATCATCAGCCTCACCATCCCGCTGCTTGGCCTGTTGAATAATGCCAGCATTGGCCCATGAGAAGCCAGATGAGATAAGCTGCACGCACTGCCAGGAGCCCCATATACCACCCAGACGTAGGAAGAACAGATATCTGACCCCATCATTACACTGAATGATGATCTTCCCAGGAGAAGACTGAGTGTCCAGGTCCTGGAATGGGGGGGAGAAAGAGACAACCAGATAACACAGATGACAACTTGTATGGAAAAAACACAACAACACTATGGTGTGGGCAGCTTCACACTCAGGAATAAAACTAAGTAATTTATATTAGGGTAATGTGCAAATTTTCTAAAGGGCTACTGGGGCGTGGAGTAGCCGGAGCTAAGGCTACACAGCGGTACTCCACGCCCCAGAAGCCTCTTGATCCTCCTACCCAGACATCATCAGCTACAAGGAGCTGCGCACACCTCGTCCGCAAGCCGGAGTTCTGCACATGCGCAGACAAAGGCCAGCGGCTGCACGGATCTCGCTCCAAAGCGGAGCTATTGCACATGCTCAGAACTCAAGGACGTTCATTCCAGGAGTTTTAATTAATTCCGACCAGCCGCTTGTGGAGTATATTGATTTTTCTTGCAAAGACATGTGACCAAATGCGTTCCTACCTTAGGGACTCTCATCAGGTTTTTAATCTCATCAAAACTATACATTTGAATGGGGAAAAAATTCTCTTTGTAGTTGTGATTCTAGTTATGTACACGTCTATTCCCCAGATAAGGAATAGGCCATAATTAAAAAGTCCTTGAGAAGGACGATGAACTAACATACAACATGAGGAGTTTATCATTGACTCTATTAGATTTTGTTGGCAGGAATTATTTGGTATGGGGAAAGTTTTTTCAACCAAATTACCGCACGGCGATGGGTGCGAAGTTCGCACCCAGCTCGCGAACCTTTACATGAAGCTTTTGAGGAAAAATATATTACTCAGATACAACCCGTTTCAAACCCTTAAGGACGCAGCCATTTTACAGCTTATAGTGCTCAGTCCAATTTTTTGGATTCTGACCTCGTCTCTTTATATGGTTATAACTTTTGAACAAAACTGTACTTATCAAAGCGATTCTGAGATAGTTTTTTCCCCACATATTTTAGCAAAAAAAAAAAACCTATATATAATAACCCATTTCAAATCTGCACCTAACTATCAGAAACAGCATCTACAAAGATGTTAACCCTTGAGCTCTTCATAGTAATTGAATTAAAATGGCGGTTGAAATTTAGAATGGTCAAATTTGTCGGTTATACGTTCATTTAGCCCTAAAATTTACACATTTCCAAAAGATAAGAAGAGAAACTCACCATAAATTTGTTCTACAATTTCTCCCTGAGTGCAGCGAACCACCCCACATGTTGGCCTTTACTTTTGTTATGGGCGGCACAGGGAGCGCAGAAGGGAAGGAGCACCATGCAGCTGCCAGGATTTTAGTTTTCTCGTTGCCCCCTTTGAAGGCTATAAAATTTTCGATTTTCCGTTATTTGGGCCATGTGACGGCCATTTTTTTTGCGGGACGAGATGCTTTTTCCAGTGTACCATTTTGGGTTGGTATCACCTATGTGTTGAAAATTTAGGAACTTTTTTTGAGGTCATGAGTAGAAAATTCTGTACTGGATTTTTACTTTTTTTTTTTCGTGTTCACCGTATATCCTAATAATCACTGTTATCTTTATTCTATGGGTGATATATTACGGGGACCAGACATGAATATTTTTCTTATGTTTTACTAAATTGGCCAAATAAACCCTAATGTGGGGAAAAATCTATCATTTTGCATCGCCGTCTTCCAAGTGGCATAACATTGTTGGTTTGGCTACAGAGTGGTAAATGTCTTGTTTTTTGCGGGACATTTTATTTTGCAACAGTATAATTCGAGTAATATGTTTTGTTGATCACTTTTTATGCATTTTTAGGGGGATATAATAGGTAAAATCATAATTTTTGGCGGGTTTTTAACATTTTTCTTTAGCGGCGTTCATCATAGGGTTCAATAGTTATTAGTTTTTATGCTATGGATTGTTACGGATGCGGTGATACTATATATGTGGGGTTTGTGTTATGATTAGACTTTTTGAGCGTTAATGTCTCTTTATATGTTTGGGGCTTATGGGCATTTTAGTGATTATAAAGTATATTTTATTGAAAAACATTTTTTTTTTACATTTTTCACTGATCACACATGGATATGAACAAGCAATCATTTGATTGCTTGTTCATGATAATACTCTGGCAATAACCGATGTATGCAGGGTATTATCAGTGCCAGCTATGCAAATGCATGGCTGACACTTTGCCTTAAGATGAGTCACAGATGCCATCTTAAAGGCACTGCCTTCAGGCTTCTCTGGGGTCCCGATCGGACCCCAGGTGCCATAGCAGCGATCGCCCCAGCCCCCCCCCCCCCCGCAAACGGCGCGCGTGGATGAGGGGTTTGCGATCGTGGGGTAAGGACCCCCGGAAGGCAGGTCTCTGGTCTGAATCAGTCAGAAATTCAAAGATTTTGGGCATATTTAAAAGCAATGCGTTTAACCTGTTTTACACATGAAAGTGATCTCAAAAAAATTAACTTTTTGGATTTGGAAATCTATATAGATGAGGTTCAGATCCTTCAAAAATTATTTCAAAAACACAGATGTCAATAGTTATATAGAATTCAGCAGTTGCCACCACCGCCCATGGATCGAAAACATACAAAAGGTCAGCTAAGTCCGCATTCAGAGGAACTGCAGTAAGCAGGAAGATAACTCAGGCTGAAACCATAATGAATAGATTTAAAGAGAGAAATTATTCGAGGGATATTCTGAATAGAGCTTTAGGGAGGTTAGGGAAGGCATCTAGGAGCAAGATAGGGAGAACAGCAGTAAAAGGACAAGAGTACAACAAGATCCTATTTTTGTCACTAGTATAGTAAGGAAGCATTGCAGGTCAAAAAGATCATTGAAAAACATTGGCACCTTATCACTAGTGATCAGTACTGCAACAGTAGTCAGGAAGAAACCTACATAATATTAAAAGGCCAATATATTAAAGATATATTACATCAAGTTATGTGCAGAGAAATAGGATAGAGAGCGGAGGACACATGGTTTCTCACAGCTGTAAGAAATGCCAGGGTTGTAAAAATAGGAACTGGGCAGATAAAGGAACAGTAAGGGAGTTTAAGGAGGACATAGAAACCCCATGCACATAAAATCAAAAACTCATAAATTTTGATACTTGCTCAGTAGAGTAGATGACGGCACTAAAATGCTCGAGTGCTCGTTATTCAAGACGAGCTTTTCCCGATCTTGAGTGCTCATCTTGAATAACGAGCCCCATTGAAGTCAATGGGAGACTCGAGCATTTTTTTTAATAAACAGAACATTAACAGAACAGTGCAAAAAAAATATTCCAGATGTTTGCAGATATTTTACTTGTAAAACACATTGAAATACCACTAGTCTTCACTTTCCAGGTGTCGTCCGCTAGGTTCGGAGATGTTCGGAACATCTGGAATGTGAAGAATAGTGTTCTTTCAAAATTGTTCTGCACTAATGCTTGTGTATTCACTGTTTTTAATGTTATAATTCTCTTCTTCACTTTGCAGCTGTGCACGCATATCTCAGAACATATCGGAACACACGAGCGCAATCTGCAAGTGAAGAATAGAATTAAAACATTAAAACAGTGAATACAGGAGCATTTAAGGGCACAAACACATTGTAAGAACAATATTCTTCACACTGCAGATGTTCCGAACATTCCTAACTTAGCGGAGACACTCGCGACACCTGCAAAGTGAAGAATAGTGTTATTTCAATGTGTTCTAACAAGTAAAACATCTGGAAACATCTGGAATATTTTTTTACAATAAAATACTTTTATTCACTTTATTTTATTAATTTACTTGCTCGCTCGATGTCGAGTCGGCGAGATACTCGTCGAGTAACGAGTCGGTCCGAGTATGCTAATACTCGACTGAGCAGTATACTCGGACGAGTATACTCGCTCATCTCTATTGCTCAGTGATCATATATCATCTGCCCCTGTGGGATGAAATATGTGGGAGAAACGGGGAAAGTTAAAATAAGAATAGGTGAGCATGTATGCAATATTAAGAAGGGGTTAAACCAAATATCCTATCAGCTCACTTTAAAAGAAAAACACCATCAAAATCCAAGGGGATTACGTTTTTTTGGCTAGAATAAAAAAACCGGATTGAGAGGTGAGGATGTCAGTAAGAGATTAAATATGAGGAGAGTTTTTTAAATATATCAACTGGGTACCCTGCGTCCGAAAGGGTTCAATATAGATTTTGAGTTGAAGAGCTTCTTAAATTAGGTTGCGTCTTCACGAATCAGTGCTTTTCCTTCAAAAGAAATTTTTCCTCGATTTTGATACACACTGAAGACTGATAGTTCCGTCTGTGTAGGGGGATAGTGGCGATTTCTGTGTCTATGGGGGCTACTGAGAGACCAGATTTCTGTCTGGGAGACTTCCTCTACTGGTTGAAAGGGTAGGTACAATTGGGGGGGGGGCCTGATCTGAGAGCTGATTAATTCCTGTTCGTTGTATGGCAATGGAGGGTGAGTTGTTTGTGTTTATCTTGTTGGAAGTTTGAGACTGGTAGGATCACATGGAATACCACATGTTTTATTGTTTAAGGTCTTTTAGAGATGAGTGAGTACAATAAAATGCTCGGGTGCTCGTTATTCGAGACAAACTACTTCCCGATGCTTGAGTGCTCGTCTTGAATACGAGCCCCATTGAATTTGATGGGAGACTCAAGCTTTTTTAAGGGACCAAGGGTCTGCACAGGGAAGCTTGGCCAAACACCTCCTGTAAACCTCAGAAAATTATGGAAACACCACGAAATGGACAGGAAACAGGCAGGGGCAGCAGCATGGATGCCTCTGAGGCGCTAATCTATCGCACCATTATGCCAAAATTGTGGGCAACAGCATGGCCATACACAGAGTGACCGAATGAGGCTAGATAGCATCTAAAACATCAAATAATTGACCCTGACACTATAGAAGAGACGGCATGCAATGGCACAGCAGCGGCAGAGAAGTGGCATGGCGACTTACCCTAAATGGCTCAGGCTTCAAACCAATGGGTGGTGGAGAGGAACCAAAGTAGGTGAGCAAGAAGCGCTGAAATGATTTCCTATGTGAACAAAAGGTTGACGGTATATTTAGTCGATAACACAGCGGGTGGTGACATAGTGACCAATTTTCAAACGTATCTGGTGAAACACCCCGAAAAATGAGCCGACACAGCTCGTTTGATTAAGGGGAGACGACATGTGGAGGCAGCCATGGACAACACTTCCATGATTAAGAGTGACAGTATGGGGAATCCATATTGCGCTGTCTATGATTGAAACTTCAGGTCTCCAGCATGGCGCGATAGATGGGCCGAGTTCCATTATGTATCGGTGAAACGCCTGAAAATATTCTGCTGACACAGCTCGTTTGATAAGGGGATGGTGTGCTGAATATCCTCTCTCGCTCCAGCGTCTGGGGTATAGAGAGTTAAAAGTTGTGCATGGAGACATTGGTGGACCTGTGGAGGATCTTGGAGGTGAAATGGCAGGAAACAGCAGGGGCAGGTATGCATGGATCCTTTGAGCCTGCCTAATCTTGGGATGGAGCTGCGTCCGCTGCCAGGCCAGCTTTCGCCTGTCCAAGCCCCTGTCTCTCGGCTCCTCCCCACCCACAAATGGGCCTGGGGGCCAGAAGCGTTTACTTTAAAAAAATTATATTTTCAAAGCAGGCGGGGGCTACAAACAGCTTTTCTAAAACCTTTTATATAAGATCAAGTTAGTAGTGTCTTATAAGTTTTGGTTATGGCGGGTGAGGGGAATGTAAACAGATGCGCAAGAAGCGCTGAATAATATCGGTCGAAGAAAATAAAAGTTTGGCAGTATATTTTGTGGTAACACAGCAGGGTGGCGACAAAGTTAACAAGTTTGATGTGGAAGCCATGAAACAACCCAAAATTCTGCCTGACACAGCTCGTTAGATAAGGGGACGATGTATGGAGGCAGCTATATGGACGACTTTGGAGCAGCTATGGAATGACGTGTGGAGGTAGCAATGGAGACAACGTGTGGGGCAGCTAAAAGAACAACGTGTGGAGGCTGCTATGGAGACAATTTAATTTGAATAGTGCCTGTAAGTGGCATCCAAAATGTTTCAAACCAGAGGAGCAGGTAGGTGGCACTCCAGAAAAATTAATGGATTGAGTCCTGTGGCATCCAAAAACGTTTTCAAACCAGAGGAGCAGGTAGGTGGTCCTCCAGAAAAATTAAATAGATTGAGTGCCTGTATGTGGCATCCAAAAAAGTTTTCAAACCAGAGACAGGTAGGGGGTCCCCAAAAAATTAAATAGATTGAGTGCCTGTATGTGGCAGTCCAAAAAGTTTCAAACCAGAGGAGCAGGTAGTGTTGCCCTCCGAAAAATTAAATGATTGAGTGCCTGTATGTGGCAGTCCAAAAAATTTTTCAAACCCAGGAGCAGTAGGTGGCCCTCCAGAAAATTAAATACATTGAGTACTATAGCTAGAGCCAGTTGGCCCTGGCAAAAAATAGCCAGTTTCTCTCTGCTTTAGTGTACAAAGAGGAGGAGACGTTGGAAAATGGAGGAGGAGGAGTGCATACATTATTCAGGTTGAGCTTCTTTCACTGGTGAGAATGAAATCCTGAGAAATCCAGGCTTTATTCATCTTGATAAGCATCAGCCGTCAGC
The DNA here is from genome assembly GCA_019512145.1 of Engystomops pustulosus. NCBI lineage: Eukaryota > Metazoa > Chordata > Amphibia > Anura > Leptodactylidae > Engystomops > Engystomops pustulosus. The sequence goes on along the minus strand of WNYA01000146.1, from coordinate 63,970 downwards.
GCTGTCAGTCGACAGTTGTGTACGCTTATCGGTGATGATGACACCACTGCACTGAAAACCCGCTCTGACAACACGCTAGCGCAGGGCAGGCAAGAACCTCAAGGTGTCAGCGCCAGTTCGTGCCACATGTCAGCTTTGAAACCCAGTAGTTGTAGGGAGCTGTGTGATCATTTAGGACGATTGTATGGTCAGCTACGCTCCCTCACCATCTTCTGTAAAGATCAGCCCTACTCTGCCGAGACTGGGGGCAGGTGACAGTGTCTTGCTGGGGTGACATAAAACTGGCAAAGGCCTTGTAAAGCGTACCCCTGCCAGTGCTGGAAAAGCTGCCTGTCGCCTACTCTCCCTCGCTACTGTCCCGCAGAAGTACGCCCTCGCCGCTAGCGCTGTCAGAAGGGAAATACTGTTTCAGCTTGTGCACCAGGGCCTGCGGGTATTCATGCATTCTCACACTCCTTTCCTCTCCAGGATGAGAGTGGAAAGATTTGCTTGTACCGTGGGTCCAGGAGAGTGAATACCCAGTAATCGGTGCTGAATAAATTCTTTGAACGCGAGGGTCACGGGATGGCGACTTAGCATGAAATCTGCCATATGCGCCAGAGTCCAAACTCGCAAAATACACACTTCACACCCCTCACTCCTCCTCCTCCATACTCTCCAACTCCTCTTCTTCTGCCCATACACCTGAACAGTGAAGGACTGAGCAATGCTCCCCTCTTCTGTCTCGCCAACATTCTCCTCCTCTCCTCCGCATCCTCCTCCACCTCCTCCGATATGCGCTGAGAAAACAGACCTAAGGGTGCTTTGGCTTTCAACAGGGAATCTTCTTCCCCCGTCTCTTGTGACGAGCGCAAAGCTTCTGACTTCATGCTGACCAGAGAGTTTTTCACAGTCCAGCAGGCCCTGGTGCACAAGCTGAAACAGTATTTCCCTTCTGACAGCGCTAGCGGCAGAGGGCGTACTTCTGCGGGACAAGTAGCGAGGGAGAGTAGGCGAGCAGGCAGCTTTTCCAGCACTGGCAGGGGTACGCTTTACAAGGCCTTTGCCAGTTTTATGTCACCCCAGCAAGACACTGTCACCTGCCCCCAGTCTCGGCAGAGTAGGGCTGATCTTTACAGAAAGATGGTGAGGGAGTACGTAGCTGACCATACAATCGTCCTAAATGATCACACAGCTCCCTACAACTACTGGGTTTCAAAGCTGGACATGTGGCACGAACTGGCGCTGTACACCTTGGAGGTTCTTGCCTGCCCTGCCGCTAGCGTGTTGTCAGAGCGGGTTTTCAGTGCAGCTGGTGTCATCATCACCGATAAGCGTACACACCTGTCGACTGACAGCGCTGACAGGCTGATGCTTATCAAGATGAATAAAGCCTGGATTTCTCAGGATTTCCATTCTCCACCAGGTGAAAGAAGCTCAACCTGAATAATGTATGCACTCCTCCTCCTCCTCATTTTCCAACGTCTCCTCCTCTTTGTACACTAAAGCAGAGAAAACTGGCTATTTTTTGCCAGGGCCAACTGGCTCTAGCTATAGTACTCAATGTATTTAATTTTTCTGGAGGGCCACCTACCTGCTCCTCTGGTTTGAAAACTTTTTTGGACTGCCACATACAGGCACTCAATCTATTTAATTTTTCTGGAGGGCAACCTACCTGCTCCTCTGGTTTGAAAACTTTTTTGGACTGCCACATACAGGCACTCAATCTATTTAATTTTTCTGGGGACCACCTACCTGCTTCTCTGGTTTGAAAACTTTTTTGGAATGCCACATACAGGCACTCAATCTATTTAATTTTTCTGGAGGACCACCTACCTGCTCCTCTGGTTTGAAAACTTTTTTGGACTGCCACAGGCACTCAATCCATTTAATTTTTCTGGAGTGCCACCTACCTGCTCCTCTGGTTTGAAAACATTTTTGGACTGCCACTTACAGGCACTATCTAAATTAAATTGTCTCCATAGCAGCCTCCACACGTTGTCTTTTTAGCTGCCTCCACACGTTGTCTCCATTGCTACCTCCACACGTCATCTCCATAGCTGCCTCCAAAAGTCGTCCATATAGCTACCTCCATACATCGTCCCCTTATCTAACGAGCTGTGTCAGGCAGAATTTTGGGTTGTTTTCATGGCTTCCACATCAAACTTGTTAACTTTGTCGCCACCCTGCTGTGTTATCCACAAAATATACTGCCAAACTTTTATCTTCGACCGATATTATTTCAGCGCTTCTTGCGCATCTGTTTACATTCCCCTCACCCGCCATAACCAAAACTTATAAGAACACTACTACACCTGATCTTATACAAAAGGTTCTTAGAAAAGCTGTTTGTAGCCCCCGCCTGCTTTGAAAATTATAATTTTTTTAAAGTAAACGCTTCTGGCCCCCAGGCCCATTTTGGGTGGGGAGGAGCCGAGAGACAGGGGCTTGGACAGGCGAAAGATGGCCTGGCAGCGGACCGCCAGCTCCATCCCAAGATTAGGCAGGCTCAGAGGCATCCATGCATACTGCCCCTGCTGTTTCCTGTCCATTTCACCTCCAAGATCCTCCACAGCGTCCACCAATGTCTCCATGCACAACTTTTAACTCTCTATATCCCAGATGCTGGAGCGAGAGAGGATATACAGCACACCATCCCCTTATCAAACGAGCTGTGTCAGGCAGAATTTTCAGGCGTTTCACCAGATACATAATGGAACTCGGCCCATCTATCGCCGCCATGCTGGAGACCTGAAGTTTCAATCATAGCAGCGCAATATGGATTCCCCATACTGTCACTCTTAATCATGGAAGTTGTGTCCATGGCTGCCTCCACATGTCGTCCCCTTATCAAACGAGCTGTGTCAGGCTCATTTTTCGGGTTTTTCACCAGATACGTTATGAAACTTGGTCACTATGTCACCACCATGCTGTGTTATCGACTAAATATACCGTCAACCTTTTGTTCACATAGGAAATCATTTCAGCGCTTCTTGCTCACCTACTTTGGTTCCTCTCCACCACCCATTGGTTTGAAGCCTGAGTCCATTTAGGGTAAGTCGCCATGCCACTCTCTGCCGCTGCTGCCTCTGCATGCCGTCTTCTATAGTGTCAGGGTCAATTATTTGATGTTTTAGATGCTATCTAGCCTCATTCGGTCACTCTGTCATGGCCATGCTGTTGCCCACAATTTTGGCATAATGGTGCGATTAAGCAGCCTCAGAGGCATCCATGCATGCTGCCCCTGCTGTTTCCTGTCCATTTCCGTGGTGTTTCCATAATTTTCTGAGGTTTACAGGAGGTGTTTGGCCAAGCTTCCCTGTGCAGACCCTTGGTCCCCTTAAAAAAAGCTTGAGTCTCCCATCAAATTCAATGGGGCTCGTTATTCGAGACGAGCACTCGAGCATCGGGAAGTTTGTCTCGAATAACGAGCACCCGAGCATTTTAGTACTCACTCATCTCTAAATAAGACCTTAAACAATAAAACATGTGGTATTCCTATGTGATCCTTACAGTCTCAAATCTCCCAACAAGATAAACACAAACCAACTCACCCTCCATTGCCATACAACGAACAGGAATTAATCAGCTCTCAGATCAGGCCCCCCCCCCCCCATTGTACCTACCTTTCTCAACCAGTAGAGGGAAGTCTCCCAGACAGAAATCTGGTCTCTCAGTAGCCCCCATAGACACAGAAATCGCCACTATCCCCCTACACAGACGGAACTATCAGTCTTCAGTGTGTATCAAAATACGGAAAAATTTCTTTTGAAGGAAAAGCACTGATTCGTGAAGACGCAACCTAATTTAAGAAGCTCTTCAACTCAAAATCTATATTTAGACCCTTTCGGACGCAGGGTACCCAGTTGATATATTTAAAAACTCTCCCTCATATTTAATCTCTTACTGACATCCTCACCTCTCCAATCCGGTTTTACTACTTCTAGCCCAAAAAAACGTATCCCCTTTGGATTTTGATGGTGTTTTTCTTTAAAGTGAGCTGATAGGATATTTGTGTTTAACCCCTTCTTAATATTGCATACATGCTCACCTATTCTTATTTTTAACTTTCTCCCCGTTCTTCCCACATATTTCATCCCACAGGGGCAGATGATCATATATATCACTGAGCAATAGAGATGAGCGAGTATACTCGTCCGAGTATACTGCTCAGTCGAGTATTAGCATACTCGGACCGACTCGTTACTCGGACGAGTATCTCGCCGACTCGACATCGAGCAGTAAATTAATAAAATAAAGTGAATAAAAGTATTTTAATTGTAAAAAAAAATATTACACATGTTTCCAGATGTTTTACTTGTTAGAACACATTGAAATAACACTATTCCTCACTTTCCAGGTGTTCGCGAGTGTCTCCCGCTAAGTTAGGAGATGTTCGGAACATCTGCAGTGTGAAGAATATTGTTCTTACAATGTGTTCTGCACTTAAATGCTCCTGTATTCACTGTTTTTAATGTTTTAATTCTATTCTTCACTTTGCAGATGTGCGCTCGTGTCTTCCGATATGTTCTGAGATATGCGTGCACAGCTGCAAAGTGAAGAAGAGAATTATAACATTAAAAACTGTGAATACACAAGCATTTAGTGCAGAACAATTTTGAAAGAACACTATTCTTCACATTCCAGATGTTCCGAACATCTCCGAACCTAGCGGGACACCTGGAAAGTGAAGACTAGTGGTATTTCAATGTGTTCTTACAAGTAAAACATCTGCAAACATCTGGAATATTTTTTTTGCACTGTTCTGTTAATGTTCTGTTTTATTAAAAAAAATGCTCGGGTCTCCCATTGACTTCAATGGGGCTCGTTATTCAAGATGAGCACTCAAGCATCGGGAAAAGCTCGTCTTGAATAACGAGCACCCGAGCATTTTAGTGCTCGCTCATCTCTACTGAGCAAGTATCACAATTTATGAAGTTTTTGATTTTATGTGCATGGGGTTCTATGTCCCTCTTAAACTCCCTTACTGTTCCTTTATCTGCCCAGTTCCTATTTTTACAACCCTGGCATTTCTTACAGCTGTAGAAACCATGTGTCCTCGCGTCTCTATTCCTATTCTCTCGCACATAACTTGATGTAATCATATCTTTAATATTATTGGCCCTTTTTAATATTACTGTAGTTTTCTTCCTGACTACTGTTGCCAGTACTGGATCACTAGTGATAAGGTGCCAATGTTTTTCAATGATCTTTTTGACCTGCAATGCTTCCTTACTATACTTAGTGACAAAAATAGGATCTTGTTGTACTCTTGTCCTTTTACTGCTGTTCTCCCTATCTTGCTCCTAGATGCCTTCCCTAACCTCCCTAAAAGCTCTATTCAGAATATCCCTCGAATAATTTCTCTCTTTAAATCTATTCATTATGGTTTCAGCCTGAGTTATCTTCCTGCTTACTGCAGTTCCTCTGAATGCGACTTAGCTGACCTTTTGTATGTTTTCGATCCATGGGCGGTGATGGCAACTGCTGAATTCTATATAACTATTGACATCTGTGTTTTTGAAATAATTTTTTGTAAGGATCTGAACCTCATCTATATAGATTTCCAAATCCAAAAAGTTAATTTTTTTGAGATCACTTTCATGTGTAAAACACAGGTTAAACGCATTGCTGTTTAAATATGCCACAAAATCTTTGAATTTCTGGACTGATTCAGACCAGAGACCTGCCTTCCGGGGGTCATTACCCCACGATCGCAAACCCCCCTCATCCACGCGCGCCGTTTGCGGGGGGGGGGGCGATCGCTGCTATGGCACCTCTGGGGTCCGATCGGGACCCCAGAGAAGCCTGAAGGCAGTGCCTTTAAGATGGCATCTGTGACGTCATCTTAAAGGCAAAGTGTCAGCCTATGCATTTGCATAGGCTGACACTGTTAATACCCTGCAATACATCGGTATTGCAGAGTATTATCATGAACAAGCAATCAGATGATTGCTTGTTCATATCCCATGGTGGATCAAGTGAAAAATGTAAAAAAAATGTTTTTCAATAAAAAATAACTTTATAAATCACTAAAAATGCCCATAAGCCCCAAAACATATAAAGAGACATATAACGCTCAAAAAAGTCTAAATCATAACACAAACCCCACATATATAGTATCACCGCATCCGTAACAATCCATAGAATAAAACTAAATAACTATTGAACCCATATGATGAATGCCTTAAAGAAAAAACGTTAAAAACCCGCCAAAAAATTATGATTTTTACCTATTATATCCCACTAAAAATGCAATAAAAAGTGATCAACAAAACATATGTACTCCAGAATTATACTGTTGCAAAATAAAACATGTCCCGCAAAAAACAAGACATTAACCAGCTCTGTAGCCAAAAACATAACAATGTTATGCCACTTGGAAGACGGCGATGCAAAAATGATAGATTTTTCCCCACATTAGGGTTTTATTTGGCAAATTTAGTAAAACATATTCATGTCTGGTATCCCCGTAATCGTATCGACCCATAGAATAAAGATAACAGGATTATTAGGATATACGGTGAACACGAAAAAAAAAAAAGTAAAAAATCCAGTACAGAATTTTCTACTCATGACCTCAAAAAAAGTTCCTAAATTTTCAACAATAGGTGATACCAACCCCAAAATGGTAACACTGGAAAAAGCATCTCGTCCCGCAAAAAAAATGCCGTCACATGGCCCAAATAACGGAAAAGCGAAAATTTTATAGCCTTCAAAAGGGGGCAACGAGAAAACTAAAATCCTGGCAGCTGCAGGGTGCTCCTTCCCTTCTGCACCTCGTTGTGCGCCCATAAAACAAGTCACAGCCACATGTGGGGGGTCGCTGCACTCAGGAGAAATTGTAGAACAAATTTTATGGAGGGTTTTCTCTTCTTATCTTTTGGAAATGTGTAAATTTTAGGGCTAAATGAACGTATAACCGACAAAATTTGACCATTCTAAATTTCACCGCCATTTTGATTCAATTACTATGAAGATCTCAAGGGGTTAACAATCTTTGTAAATGCTGTTTCTGATAGTTTGAGGGGTGCAGATTTGAAAATGGGTTATTATATAGGGTTTTTTTTTTTTGCTAAATATGTGGGGAAAAAACTATCTCAGAATCGCTTTGATAAGTAACAGTGTTCAAAAGTTATAACCATATAAAGAGACGCAAGTCAGAATCCAAAAAATGGGACTGAGCCTTAAGCTGTAAAATGGCTGCGTCCTTAAGGGGTTAAACGGGTTTGTATCTGAGTATATATATTTTTCCTCAAAAGCTTCCATGTAAAGGTTCGCGAAGCTGGGTGCGAACTTCGCACCCATCGCCGTGCCGGTAATTTGGTTGAAAAAACTTCCCCCATACCAAAAATAATTCCTGCCCAAACAAAATGTAATAGAGTCAATGATAAACTCCTTATGTTTGTATGTTAGTTCATCGTCCTTCTCAAGGACCTTTTTAATTATGGCTATTCCCTTATCTTGGGGAATAGACGTGTACAATGAACTAGAATCACAACTACAAAGGAGAATTTTTTCCCCATTCGAATGTATAGTTTTGATGAGATTAACAACCTGATGAGAGTCCCTAAGGTAGGAACGCATTTTGGTCACATGTCTTTGCAAGAAAAAATCAATATACTCCGACAAGCGGCTGGTCAGGGAATTAATTAAACCTCCTGGAATTGAACGTCCTTGAGTTCTGAGCATGTGCAATAGATCCGGCTTTGGAGCCGAGATCGTGCAGCCGCTGGCCTGTGTTCTGCGCATGTGCAGAACTCCGGCTTTGCGGACGAGTGTGCGCAGCTCCTTGTAGCTGATGATGTCTGGGTAGGAGGATCAAAGAGGCTTCTGGGGCGTGGAGTAGCCGCGCTGTGTAGCCTTAGCTCCGGCTACTCCACGCCCCAGTAGCCTCTTTAGAAAATTTGCACATTACCCTAATATAAATTACCTATAGTTTTATTCCTGAGTGTGAAGCTGCCCTACACCATAGTGTTGGTGTGTTCTTCCATACAAGTTGTCATCTGTGTTATCTGGTTGTCTATGTCTCCCCCATTCCAGGACCTGGACACTCAGTCTTCTCCTGGGAAGATCATCATTCAGTGTAATGAGGGGTCAGATGTCTGCTTCTACTCCATGTTGGGTTATATGGGGCTCCTGGCAGCGGGCAGCTTTCTTCTGGCTTTCATGGTGAGGACATTACCGGACAGTTTTAATGAGGCCAAGTACATCACCTTCAGCATGCTGCTGTTCTGCAGTGTCTGGATCTCCATGATCCCGGCTTATCTGAGCACCAGAGGGAAATACATGGTGGCTGTGGAGATATTTGCAGTAATGGCTTCCAGTGCTGGACTCTTAGGTTGTGTGTTTTTCCCAAAATGTTTTATCATTTTATTTATAGCGGAAATGAACAGAAAAACAGATCTACTGGTGAGAAGAAGAGAATGACTGCAGAATATGAGCCTCAGTGATATATAATATTAGTACAATGTTCTCAGGACATGTGTTATTACATCGCTGACAGCTGCAGTCACATTGATCAATGTTAGAGAATTGTAGGAAGTGAAGGCGCAACCTCTGCTTGTAACTACAGGCGGCCGTGTTACTGCTTCCTCTGGTACCAAAAAATTGGGCAGAATATAAGTTAGGAATTAGTAGAATGTATAAGTAATGTTAACCAGAATGATTTATTTAATTAAAAAATTCTCAGTGTATAACAAGACTGACACTTACTGTATTTTTCGGACTATAAGATGCACTTTTCATCAAGATAAAACCTTTGAGCAGCTCGTTATACACGATTATTTGGATCCACATTACATCAGAGATGGAGCTCATTTTGCTCACACCACCTTATAAGTGACCCAGAAGTGATGTACCAACTATGGGGTGTTATACTTCATATATGCTGGAAATGGTGTTTTAGCAGCAGAAGGCAATTCCAGCTCCAGAACACCAGGGTGAAGGGTAGTTACCAGCAGCTCTTCACCACCAATGATTGGACCTCCATGAGGGAAATTTCTTCAGTGCTGCACTGCGTAACACCCTTCCATTTTTCGACTCCCACTCTCAAAAACCCATATATTTTTTTTTATTCTATGTACAGAGCTCTGTAATTTCTACGAAAATAAATCTTTAATGCAAAGAATTTGTCCTTCCTAGTGGTAATAAATTAGGGGTTATGAGGCCCTTTTTCCCAGAGGAAATCACCTTTGCTTTATAAGGTAATGTAATTAACACCTGTCTACCAAGCAATTGCCCCCCCCCCCCCTCTGTTATTTTCCTGTCCCATCAATATAAAATATCAATGGATACAGACTTTGTGGCTCCAGCTCACAGGTCTTTGCCATGTCTCTTAAAATGGCTGTTTCACAGTGTCACGGGTCCTCCCAAGACCTATGTCCTGGGCCGAGGGCTCAACCGCGCCCCTCTCCATACTCCAGCGGCTCCACAGCTTCACTTATCTATCCATATTCCAGAGGTCGTGCGCTAGCATCCCTGTCTCCTAGGGCTCGCACGCACCGGTTTCTGAAGATTTAAAGGGTCAGCGCAACGTTGATTGGTGCTGGCCATTCCCAGAATCCCTTATAACCCAGCCTCTCCCTGCACACCCCACCAGATCTTTGTGCCTTGTGATTTTGAGAAAGCTTTCTTCCCGATGCCCTGTGCTCATGGTCTGAATTCCCGTTGTGACTCCGGTTCCGTTCCTGACTACGCTCCTGTGCTGCCTTTCCTGACCTCCCGCCTGTCCTCGACTACGATTCGGCTCATTGTCTCTGTAACTTACCTTGGCCACCACCGCAGACAAAGTTGCACCTGTGGAACAACCTGGTGTTAGTACTCCGCAACAAGTCCAACCTGTTTTGCGACGAGCTTTAGTGGAAACTGATTACCACTTAGACTCTGGTCCCAGGTATCCGGTTACATCATCATCCGCGGTGGTTCAGTGGGTCCATTACCCCTGGTGTCTGACAAGCTGCTTAAGAATATGGCAAAATAATACTTAAAAGAAAACCTGGTCATAAATCAAATATTTCAATTTCTGGTCAACAAATCTGTGATCAGTCTCCTCTGACAGTCCTGGAGGGTCGAGCACCAAGGATTTTAGAGTTGGTGAGCCAAGAAAAAAGCTATTACACCATTGGGCCTACACTTTATAATGGTGTTTGATGGATTTGTTAATTCATGTTGGGAAAAGTGCTGGGCAGATCTTTTTCTCAGGAGACCCATGGAAGAAGATATGACATAATTAGGAAGTTCCCAACTTTTCATCACATGACAACGGGGGTGGATTAGTTGGTTAGTCAAAAACAAAATGCCAGCATTCAATTCATCGTTAGGAGATGCAATAAGGTTTGTAGAGCTGTCAAGGGTTTTTCATCGCTTCTCCTCCGGGGATCTCTATGCCAATCCCATTCGTAAGAGGTCTGTGTTTTCTTTATTTTATCCCTTATTATTTTACAGTTTTATCTTTTACCTATGTCTGTTTATTTAACCATTTTTGTAACCTTTAACCATTGCACCATCTTTTTAAATGTGTGTCCTTATGAGTTTTGGGTAAAAGATAATGGGCCAAACAGGGTCAGAGGGAATCAAGAAATCAGCAGTAGTTTGGTCAAAAATCCCCAGACAGATGCCTTCTTCAGCCAGTTTCTGTAATTCCTTAGTTATCGGATATGTTGGGTCTTTGTGTATTTCAAAATAAGTTTCTCGATTACTCAACATCTTCATTGCTTCGGTATAGTATAATTCTCTGTCCAAAACCACCACCGAGCCACCCTTGTCCGAAGGGCGGATGATGATATTGGCATTTTATTTTAACCAGGTTAGAGCTTAAGTTTACTTGTGAGAGAGGTTGGGTACTGGGTTATTCATTGGACTAATTGTTGCTTTCAGGTTCTTGAGGTCTCTTTTCACCATTTGTTGATAGATATCCATCTCAGGAGTTCTTGAATCAGTTGCATAGAAAGTAGGGTTTTTTTTCTTGGGCCAAACAGGCCCAAGAAAAAAATGTACTTCAACAGTAAGTGTTGGATGGGTTTCTATGCATGTTGAAGTCCATATTTAGGTCAAAATATTATTTAATAAATCATTTGTTTAATTTTGTGTTTGTTAGGATTTAGTTGCTCCTCAAAATAATAGTTTGTGTGTATGAAATGTTATTTTTACTTTGAGCAATCTCACAAATTTGTTCAAATCCCAAAGCGTATTAAAGAGATCAAAATTTTTGGTGGGTTCAAAACCCAGGCCTTCCGAATATTATGGTTAACCAAATGGTAGCTGATAGATTTATCACGCTGTTGAAGGAGCTGTTGATGTTCAGTTCTTGTGCGTCTGTCTGGTGACATACAGATTGTTGCTGTCATTTGTGTGACATTTTCCCCACCCTTCTTGTTTTTTGTTGTATTTTTTTCTAGTTGGTGGGGTACATCGTTTTTGACATGTTGGTGTTTCTTTGCGAGCTGATTTCAGTATTGGAACATCTAGGTTCTGAATTGATGTCCTAGTCATATTCAGATGAGGAGAAAGTGACATGATTTATAGGGCCGTGTTTGCGTCCTCTAATTCTTGAAGATGATCTGAAGTTTTTTCTTCCTTCATTTGACCTGGTGTAGACAGAATTGGTAGTAGAGTCTTGCAAATCACTACTGAACTTCCTTTTTTAGTATTCATAATTCCAATTTTTCTAAATTATCTTGTGTTTTGGAAAGGATATCTTTGTAGTTGATGGTGGTAGTTATGTTTATTTCTAGACTTAGTTATTTCTGGAATTCTGTAAGTGAAACTTTATCGTGATTAATTATAAGTGCCATGAGTTTAAGAAAACATTCTGTAAATAGATTGGTCCAAGAGTCCATGGAAGTTTGCCCATGGGATATTTCCTAATGTGCAAACCTCGAGATATCATTTTTTTCTCTAGATAATTTTGTAAGGTGGTTGTATCCCACCATAATTTTAGATGATTAGTCAGCGCTTTATCCAGATCCTTTGTTAGAATAAGGATTAATGGTATCATAGTATATAAGGCAGGAAAAAGACGCATTTTAAGAATTAAATAAATGTTTTATCCCCATAACCCGTGATATTTTTTCTCTCCAGAAAGACATCCAGGCCTCTCTTGAACATGTACATAGAGTCCGCCATAACAAACTCCTCCAGCAGAGAGTTTCATAGTCTCATTGCTCTTACAGTAAAGAACCTTTGTCTATGTTGATGGTAGAATCACCTCTCCTCTATGTGTACAGGTTATCCCTTTGTCCAGGTCACAGGCCTAGGTGTCACGGTATCCTGCACGGTCCCCGGTCTGGTCCTGTCACGGGTGTCCCCGCGATCCATGTTGCGGATCACAGGTGCACCCGTGCTCCGCTGCCGTTCCCCGTTCCCCCCTGCTCTATACTCACCTCATCCCAGCTCCTGATGGCTCCATCGCGGTCCTGTCCAGGCTGCAGGTCTGTCTCCTGTGTAGGCCGCGCGCTCCCGCCGCTAGGCCGCACACGGGACTACTCTCCAAGAATTTAAAGGGCCAGCGTACTCCTTATTGGCGCTGGCATTCCTGGCTCTGCTATTTAGCCTGGCTACTCCCAGCATCCCCTGCCGGATCTTCAGCTCATTCTTCTGAGGAGAAAGCCTTCCTGAGCGTTTCCAGACGCCTCCCATGTTCCGTGTTGTTCCCATGTTCCATGTTGTTCCCATGTTCCTGGTGTCCGGTGGTGTTCCTGGTGTCCTGTGGCGGTCCTGGTGTCCTGTGGCGGTCCCGGTGGCGGTCCTGGTGTCCTGTGGTGGTCCTGGTGTCCTGTGGTGGTCCTGGTGTCCTGCCTGCCATCTGAGGTCCTGCCTGCCATCTGAGGTCCTGCCGTCCTTCCGAGGTCCTGCCGTCCTTCCGAGGTCCTGCCGTCCTTCCGAGGTCCTGCTGTCCGTCCTGTCATCCTGTCTTCCCGTGGTCCTGCCTTCCCGTGGTCCTGCCTTCCCCTGGTCCTGCCGTCCTGTGGTCCCCTCTTCCTACCTTAGCTGCCACTGCGGGCCTAGTCGCACCCAGGAGCGACCTGGTGACTCCCCGCCGCAGCAAGCCCATCCCGCTTTGCGGCGGGTTCTGGCGAAGACCATGAGTTCACTTAGACTCTGCTCCTGGGTTGTGGCTAGTGTTGTTATCCCTCGCGGTGGTCCAGGGAGTCCACTGTCTGTCCCCATAGACTGTGACAGTAAGATCCGGCCATGGACTCTGCTAAGGTCTTGTGTCCTACAAAAGCCCTGGACAGACCCAAGGATCCGTACCTGCTACTGGGTGATCTCCCTAGCACCATCAACCAGCAGTCCCAAGAGATTGCTGCCCAAGAGGAACTCTTGCACCAACTCACTGCCACTCTTCGGATGATGGTCTCCCAGCAGCAGGCTCCTGCAACTCCTCCCATTGCTTGTGTCTCCTAGCCATGTTTTTCAGCAGCAGACTCTAGACCAGATTTGTTCTTGCCAAAAAAATTTGATGGCAACCCCAATTTTTGCAGAGACTTTGTTGCCAAGTGTTCGCTGCAAATCAAATTGATGTCCTCTCATCCCACCACCGAACGCATTAAGTCGGCAGTTGTTTTTTCTTTGCTCACTGGAGAGGCCCTGACCTGGGCTACCCCTTTGTGGGATAGTGGTTATCCAGCCATGGCCACATATACCACGTTTCTGGAGGAAATTCGGTTCAGGTTTGAACCACCTCAAGTTCAGCTTTCCAGAGCTGCTCCTGTGACTCAGCAGCTGCCCCAGTGCTCCGCAGCTTCCCACAGTTGCCCCAGTGGCTCCGCAGCTGCCCCAGTGGCTCCGCAGCTTTCCACAGCTGCTCCAGCAGCTCTCCAGAAGTCGCCCCAGCCTCCGCAGCTGGCCAAAGCTGTTCCGGCTTTTCCAGAAGCTGCTCCGGTGACTGCGCAGCTCCCCGCAGCTGTTCCTTTGGCTCTGCAGCTCTCCGCAGCTGCTACAGTGACTCAGCAGCTGCCCCAGTGCTCCGCAGCTTCCCACAGCTGCCCCAGTGGCTCCGCAGCTTCCCACAGCTGCTCCAGTTGCTCCGCAGCTCCCTGCAGCTACTCCAGTGGCTGTGCATCCTGTCGGAGCTCCACCGGCTCTCCAGGAGTCATCTCGGCCTCCGCAACTTATCAGTGCTGCTCCAGAGACTCCGCAGCCTCCGCAGCCTGCCGGAGCTCCACCGGCTCTCCAGATGTCGCCTCAGCCTCTGCAGCTTGTCAGTGCTGCTCCGGCTTTTCCAGAAGCCCCTCCGGTAACTCCACAGTTTCCCACGGCTGCACCGGCCTCCCTTGAGGCCACTCCGGTGTACCTAGAGCCGACCCAACCTGCGGCTTCCCAAGTCTTCTCTGTGCCTGCTCTCCTCTTAAGGTGTCTCATCACCAAGAAGAACTGGAGGAGGTGAATAAGGAAGATTAGCACTGCCATGCCCCGTTCCCCCCTGCTCTATACTCACCTCATCCCAGCTCCTGATGGCTCCATCGCGGTCCCGTCCAGGCTGCAGGTCTGTCTCCTGTGTAGGCCGCGCGCTCCCGCTGCTAGGCCGCGTGCGCGCCTACTCTCTAAGAATTTAAAGGGCCAGCGTACTCCTTATTGGCGCTGGCATTCCTGACTCTGCTATTTAGCCTGGCTACTCCCAGCATCCCCTGCCGGATCTTCAGTTCATTCTTCTGAGGAGAGAGCCTTCCTGAGCCTCTGAGTTCCCGTGTTCCGTGTTGTTCCCTGTGTTCCATGTTGTTCCCATGTTCCTGGTGTCCGGTGGTGTTCCTGGTGTCCTGTGGCGGTCCTGGTGTCCTGTGGCAGTCCTTTTGTCCTGTGGCAGTCCTGGTGTCCTGCCTGCCATCCGAGGTCCGGCCTGCCATCTGAGGTCCTGCCGTCCTTCCGAGGTCCTGCCGTCCTTCCAAGGTCCTGCCGTCCTTCCGAGGTCCTTCCGTCCTGCCTTCCCATGGTCCTGCCTTCCCGTGGCCCCTGTCCCTACCTTGGCTGACACCGCGGGCCTAGTCGCACCCAGGAGCGACCTGGTGACTCCCCGCCGCAGCGAGACCATCCCGCTTTGCGGCGGGCTCTGGCGAAGAACAGGAGTTCACTTAGACTCCCCTCCTGGGTTGCGGCTAGTGTTGTTATCCCCCGCGGTGGTCCAGGGAGTCCACTGTCTGTTCCCATAGACTGTGGCACTAGGTATAAAAAGATCTTCGGAGAGATCCTTGTACTGTCCGTTCAGGTATTTGTACATTGTAATGAGGTCTCCCCTCAGTCGTCTTTTTTCTAAACTAAATAATCCCAAATTTTGTAATCTGTGATTGTATCCCCCCATTCCCCTAATAATCTTGGTTGCTCTCCTCTGCACCCATTCCAGTTCTACTATATCCTTTTTATACACTGGTGCCCAAAACTGTCCACAATATTCCATATGTGGTCTGACCAGGGATTTGGATAAGGGCAACACTATGGGGCAGATTTATCAAGTGTCTGAAACTCAGAATATTTCCAGTTGCCCATGGCAACCAATCACAGCTCCCCTTTAAAATATTCATGAGCACTGGTAAAATGAAAGCTGAGCTATGATTGGTTGCCATGGGCAACTGGAAATATTCTGAGTTTCAGACACTTGATAAATCTGCCCCTATGTCTATATTATTAGAATCTATTCCTCTCTTGATACATCCCATAATTTTATTTGCTTTAGTAGCAGCCGCCTGGCTCTGCTCACTAAAATTAAGTTTACCATCCACCAGTAACCCAAGTCCTTTTCAGCTCCACTGAAATTTTTGTTTCCATGGCCCAAGTGCATAACTTTACATTTTTCTACATTAAACCTCATTAGAGATGAGCAAACATACTCGCTACTGCTCGCTGCTCAGACGAATATCTCGCCTGCTCAAGAAAATGGCATCTCGCCGCGTTTAGCTTTTTGGCGGCCAGAAACAGAGCAAATCACAAGCCAGGAGACTCTGCAGTACACCCAGCATCACGTGGTACACTTACATGTCGATAGCAGTGGTTGGCTGGCCTGATCAGGTGACCCTGGAATATACTAGCCCCTGCTCGCATCATTCTCTGTGTGGATGTTGTCAGGAACAGAGCTGCTGCTGGGATAGTGTTAAGGTGTTATATTAGATTATTGTTAGGCAGGAGTGAGTCTACAAGAACCCAACAGCCCTTGCTAGGGCTAGAATATTTTTTTTTCTTTGCTTGTGGCTGGGCTTGCTGGCACTACTGCACTACTTTTGCAGGGAGACTTGCGATTTGCAAGTTGCGCACGTTCATTTTGGCTATTAGTGACACACAGCTAGCTAAAGTGGGACAATTTATTAGGGGTTTGATAGAATTAGGCACAGTCTGCCGATATTTTTTTTTGTCCCCAAAGTGAAAGTCACACAGCACAAAATCCTTTTGTGTGCTGTCAGTGTTGGTTAAACTAGACATAGCAATCATCTTCTGAGGTTGCTGTGCTGTCTGATTTCTTCTGCACGTTTCTATAAAAAAAGAAAATAATAAAAAATAAAAAATAAAAAAAAAATTATATATAAAATATATTAAAAAATATATAAATTCTTTTTTACAGTTTATATTTCTGTTTAGTTTATAAAAGACACTTAATTGCAAAATGTTGAACCCGAGGGCTAAGGGTAGAGGACGAGGTCGTGGGCTTCCAATTACTGCAGGGGTCAGAGGCCGTGGTCCTGGGCGGGGTGAGACACCACCTGCTGATGAGGGAGCAGGGGAACGCCGCAGAGCTACACTCCCTAGCTTCATGTCTCAAATTACTGGGACTCGTGCTAGAGCACTGCTGAGGCCACAACAGTGCAAACAGGTGATGTTGTGGATTGCGGACAATGCTTCTAGCCATTTGTCCACCAGTCAGTCTTCCACGCAGTCCACCCATGTCACCGAAATAAGCACTCCTCCAGCTCCTCCACCTCAGCCTCCTTCCCCCCAGTATGCCCCCTCCCAGGAAAATTTGGAATTTGATCTGTCATACTCAGAGGAACTGTTTTCTGGACGCTTCCCACAGTCACAAACCACTTGTCAGGTTGCTGCTGAGCTCTTTCACGATGCCCAGGTTTTCCACTGGTCACAGTTGTGGGTGATGATGACATTGTTGACGTAGTGGAAGAAGTGTATAAAGAAAAGTCGGACGATGAGGACACACGGTTGTCAGACAGTGGTGAAGTTGTTTTGAGGGCAGGAAGTCCGAGGGGGGAGCAGACTGAGGGATCGGAGGATGATGAGGTGACAGACCCAAGCTGGGTTGATAGGCCGGGTGAAGACAGTGCTTGTGAGACAGAGGCGAGTCCTATAACAGAACAGGTTGGAAGAGGCAGTGGTGGGGCCAGACGGAGAGGCAGGGCCAGAGCTGGTGCATCAGCGCCAAATGTTTCACGTAGTGAAGATCCCGTTGCGAGGGCTAGATTTTCGGAAGTCTGGAGGTTCTTTAAAGAAACAGCGGATGACCGCCAGACTGTGGTGTGCAACCTGTGCCACACCAGGATAAGCAGGGGTTCCACCACTACTAGCTTAACCACCACCAGTATGCACAGGCATATGAGTGCTAAACACCCCACTCAATGGAACCAAGGTCATTCACCTCCGGCCGGGCACACCACTGTTCCTTCCCCTGTGTCATCTGCTGCCTCTGCTTGTCAGCCTCCTGCCCAGGACCCCGGCGCAAACAACTCCCGTGCGAAAACCACACCTTTGCCTCCACGATCCTCCACAGCGTCCATCAATGTCTCCATGCGCATGTTTAGCTGTCTATACCCCAGACGATTGAGCGCAAGAGGAAATACAGTTCCACCCACCCACACGTCCAAGCCCTCAATGTCCACATCTCCAAACTACTTAGCCTGGAGATGCTGCCCTTTAGGCTAGTAGAGACCGAGGCCTTTCACAACCTCATGGCGGCGGCCGCCCCTCGGTGTTCAGTCCCCAGCCATCACTACTTTTCCAGATGTGCCGTAACGGCCCTGCACCAGGACGTGTCAGACAACATCATCCGTGCCCTTACCAACGCCGTTTCTGACAAGGTCCACCTGACCACAGACACCTGGACGAGTGCTGCCGGGCAGGGCCACTATATGTCACTGATGGCACATTGGGTTAACTTGGTGGAGGCCGAGACCAGGTCTGACCCTGGGGCCGCTCATATACTGACGACACCGAGGATTGCGGGGCCTGCAATGACCATCGGTCATGGTCTCTCGGGCCTACTATGCCTCCTCCTCCTGTTTACCAGCAGCGCAGAGCGATTGTAGACTGCCAGATGTCAACTTCCACCAGAACTGGTAGTTAGGTCAGTCAGCTTCCTCAAGTCTACAATGAGGAGTGGATGTGGATGTCTGATATCTGTTAGGTGCTGAGTAACATTGAGGAGTCAACACACATGGTCAGTGGCGATGCCGCAATTATCAGCCTCACCATCCAGCTGCTGGGCCTGTTGAAAAACTCTCTGGTCAGCATGAAGTCGGAAGCTTTCCGCTTGTCACAAGAGACGGGGGAAGAAGATTCCCTTGTTGATAGCCAGAGCACCCTCCAGTCTGTTTCTCAGTGCGTATCGGAGGAGGTGGAGGATGAGGAGGAGAATGTTGGCGACACAGAAGAGGGGACCATATCTCAGTCCTTAACTGTTCAGCTTGTAAGGGCAGAAGAAGAGGAGTTGGAAATGGAGAGTCAGGCCAGTGAGGGGAGTGAATTGTTGCGCATTGGGACTCCGGCGCATATCTTTCCACTCTCATCCCTGGAGAGGAAAGGAGTGTGAGAATGCATGAATACCAGCAGGCCCTGGTGCACAAGCTGAAACAATCTTTCCCATCTGACACCGCTAGCGGCAGAGGGCGTACTTCTGTGGGACAAGTAGCAAGGGAGAGTAGGCGAGCAGGCAGCTTGTCCGGCACTGGCAGGGGTACGCTTTACAAGGCCTTTTACCAGTTTTATGTCACTCCAGCAAGACACTGTCACCTGTCCCCAGTCTCGGCAGAGAAGGGGTGATCTTTACAGAAAGATGGTGAGGGAGTACGTAGCTGACCATACCATCGTCCTAAATGATCATACAGCTCCCTACAACTACTGGGTTTCAAAGCTGGACATGTGGCCCCAACTGGCGCTGGACGCCTTGGAGGTTCTTGCCTGCCCTGTCACTAGCGTGTTGTCAGAGCGGGTTTTCAGTGCAGCTGGTGGCATCATCACCGATAAGCGTACACGCCTGTCGACTGACAGCGCTGAAAGGCTGACGCTCATCAAGATGAATCAAGCAAGGATTTCTCATCATTTCTATTCTCCACCAGGTGAAAGCAGCTCAACCTGAATAATTCTCTTGTATGCACTCCTCATTCTCCTCCTTCTCCTCCTCTTTGTACACTAAAGCAGAGGCAACTGGCTATTTTTTGCCAGGGCCAACTGGCTCTAGCTATTTCAACTGGCTCTAAATGTATTACATTTTTATGGAGGGCCACTTTTGTGGTCCTTAGTAATGCAAATGTTTTGGGAGTGCCACATACAGGCACTCTATGTATTTAATTTTTCTGGAGGGCCACCTACCCGGTCCTATGTTTTAAAAAAAATTTTGGGAGTGCCACATACAGGTACTCTATGCATTTAATTTTTCTGGAGGGCCACCTTCCCGGTCCTCTGTTTTGAAAACTTTTTTGGACTGCCACATACAGGCACTATCCAAATTTAATTCTCTCCATAGCAGCCTCCACACGTCGTCTTTATAGCTGCCTCCTCACGTCGTCTTTATAGCTGCCTCCACATGTCATCTTTATAGCTGCCTCCAAAAGTCGTCTCCATAGCTGCCTCCAAAAGTCGTTTCGATAGCTGCCTCCACACGTCTTCCCTTAGCAAATGAGCTGTGTCAGGCTAATTTTTCGGGTGTTTCACCAGATACGTTTTGGAACTTGGTACTCTGTCGCCGCCATGCTGTGTTATCGACTAAATATACCGTCAACCTTTTGTTCAAATAGTAAATCATTTCAGTTCTTCCTGCTCACCTCCTTTGGTTACTCTCTGCCGCCATAACCAGGCCAAATACTGATACGTACAGTGCTACACGTTATCCTTGCCAAAAGGAATTTTTTAAATTGGTTTGAAGCCTGAGTCCATCTGGAGTATGTCACCATGCCACTCTCTAGCCTGCCGCTGCTGCTGCTTCCTCTGCATGCCGTCCCCTATAGTTTCAGGGTCAATTATTGGGTGTTTTAGATGCTTTCTCGCCTCACTCAGTCACTCTGTCATCGCCAAGCTGTTGCCCATAATTTTGGCATAATGGTGCGATTAGGCAGCCTCAGAGGCATCCATGCATGCTGCCCCTGCTGTTTCCTGTCCATTTCCGTGGTGTTTCCTTAATTTTCTGAGGTTTCCAGGTTTTTGGCCAAGCTTCCCTGTGCAGAGCCTTGGTCCCCTTGAAAAATGCTCAAGTCTCCCATTGACTTCAATGGGGTTCGTTATTCGAAACGAGCACTCGAGCATCAGAAAAAGTTTGACTCTAATAATGAGCACTCGAGCAGTTTAGTGCTTGCTCATCTCTAGCTTCATCCTGTTTAACATGTACACGAAACAATACTCTACCTTCTCCCCCTCTAGGTCTTCTTCAAACACTGCAAGTTCCATCCAGGTTTTGGGGAGCAATTTCCATGGATTTTATTGTGGTTCCTCCTCCGTCTAAAGAAATGACCAAAATCCTTGTTGTTGTGGACCGACTCAAAAAACTGGCCCATTTTATACCAACAAAACGAATCCCGACTGCCGAACAAACTGCAGAATTAATGATTAAGGAGATTTTTAGGCTGCACAGTATACCAGACAATGTAATCTCAGATAGAGGTGTGCAATTCACATCCAGATTTTGGAAGAATTTTTGTATAGCCTTAGGATTCAAAGTTAATTTATCTTCTGCTTTTCATCCTCAGTCAAACAGCCAGACTGAAAGGACTAACCAAACTCTTGAACAATATCTCTGCTGCTTTATTTCTTACCTTCAAGATGATTGGGTGGACTATTTACCAACAGCAGAATTTGCTTACAACAATTCCAAACATAGTTCTACCTCTGAAAGCCCATTTTATGCAAACTTTGGCTTCCATCCTGTGTTTATTCCTAACCTTCCATCTTCTACATCTACTCCTACAGTTACTGACAGACTAACAGCATTACATGAAACTCAGAAAAAACTAATTGAAATGCTACAAGAAGCCCAAGAAAACTACAAAAAGGCGGCAGATAAACATCGCAAGACTCCTCCTACCCTAAATGTTAGTGATAAGGTTTGGTTGTCTACTAAGAATTTGAAAACACATGTTCCTTCTCCCAAATTGTGCCAGAAATTCATTGGACCTTTCCAAGTTTCTGCTCAAATTAACCAAGTTTCCTTCCGTTTAAAACTTCCTAACAGTCTGAAAATCCATCCTGTGTTCCATGTATCATTGCTTAAACCATTCATTGAAAACCCCTTTCCAGGACGAAATCAACCACCCCCTGCACCGGTAAAGATTGAAGGGGAAGAGGAATATATTGTGGATAAAATCCTGGACTCTAAAATTTCAAGAGGTCATTTGCAGTATCTAGTGCAATGGAAGGGATATGGACCAGAAGAAAATTCTTGGGAGCCAGAAAATAATGTTCATGCCCCTAGACTAACAAAAGACTTTCATCAGAGACATCCAGAGAAGCCAGGGACTACTGTCAGGACTTGAACCAGCAGATTCCTCTGTCCCGGGCTGCAGCTCTACCAACTGAGCTATGCAACTCTCTGGACAGCTCCAGTGCTGATCCTTGGCCTAGTTTTTTATTTTCCAGTTCCTAGTTCCTGTTTCCCTGGCTTTGCTCCAGCCTTTCCTTGATTGGACTTCCTATTTAAACTCAGCCTTGCCTATACATCCTTGCAAGATTATTGTGCTTCCAGCCTGTAGCCTAGCTTGTCTTCTTCTCTCCTGCAATTGACTCTTCTATTGTGCAATGACTTCCGGCCTCCTCCTGGCTACGATACCTGCCTGCTCCCTCAATACTGACGTTGATCTTCTGTGCTACAACCTCTGGCTTACTGACTACGATTCCTGCCTGCAATAACCCAAGTAAGTTACAACACTTAGACTCCAAAACCAGACCCAGATCGTTACACATATCCTCCTTTTTCCCTTCCTGTTTTCTAAAACTTAACATTGATAAAACAAAACTCATAATCTTTCCTCCACCTATCACATCTCTCCCACCAGACCTAACCGTCACGATTCATGGCTCCAGACTCTCCCCGGTCCCTAAGGTCTGTTGCCTTGGAGCCACCTTTGACTCTACCTTATCCTTTAAGCCTCACATCAGGCCCTTACTACAACCTGCCACCTCCGTCTCAAGAACATCTCTCGCATTGGACCCTTCCTCAATCCAGAGCCAACAAAATTACTAGTCCATGCCCTTTTCTCCCGCTTGGAGTCAAAGTGCTTAGCACCCAATATATTCAGTGTCCCCATGATAACTAGCACAGTCACAGTGTCCCTACATCGCCCAATGTAGAAACAATGCCTACATCACAGCCAAAAGACATAAAGCCCTTAAAGTCGACAATAGTCTCACTGTCCTCACAGCAGCCAATGATCACAGTGCCTCAGAGTAGCCAATAGTCATAGTCAGAAATCCCTCACAATAGGTTAATAGTTGCTGTCATTGGGGCACATTTACTAAGGGTCCGCAGACGGAATTCCTTCAGGGTTTTCCCGAATATTTCTATTTTGCGCCGAATTGCCCGGGTTTTTGGCGCACACGATCGGATTGTGACGCAATCGCACCGGCTTTCATGCAACAGAAATCGGAGGGCGTGGCTGACCAATTGTGTCGCAAGACACGCACTCACATACACCAGGAAGAAGGAGGTGAACTCCGGCGGACCTCGGGGCAGAAGCGAGGGAAGCAGGAACTCGGGCGCACAAGCTTCATGAATCGCACCGGACCCGAATCCTCGTCGGACAATGTGCAGTGGGATCGTGACAAATCTGCCCCATTGTGTCCATCTGCCCAGGACCACATATATCACAGGTTAAGTGCCTTTTTAGGCCTATGGACTTTGATGTCTTTGACCCTGTTGGACACAATGGGGCTTTTTTACTAAGGGTCGTTGATCGCATTTTTGGGATTTGGGCCGCTGTGAAAGGGATTTAGCAGGGGATTGTGTCGCACGCGATCGGATTTTGGCGCAGCGGCGCTGGCTTTCATGCAACAGAAATTGGGGAGCGGGCCATGAGACGATCCGACTGATTCAGACTGAGCGCGGGATTTAAGATTCAAATTGTGTCGCATCCAATGCTCTTACATGCACCGCAAAGAAGAAGATGAACTCCGGGGACCTGAGCGGGGAAGCGACACATGCAGGATATCGGACGCACGATCTTAGTGAATCACGGCACAGCGCATTATGCACAGACAATGCACTTTCGGGAACTCCGAGGGACCTGGTAAGTAAATGTGCCCCAATAATATGATTGCACAACTGCAGTGGAAGAGGCCAGTTGCTTCCCATCTCATAGGCTGCAGGTCTAGTGCTGCCATGAGAGGGGGCAAACACAGGGGGGATTAAGATCCGAATCCCAGTAATTGAGTAGCCTGTACTGGGTGCATAAGGTGCTAAAGTGAAGGTTCACAGCTCCCTGTACAGTACTACTGCCCTAATAGGGACTCCACTGATTTATACACTTGTACATAACAGAGGGAACTTCAGCTTGTCAGAATCAGGAATGACAGGAGTTAATGTGAGTGGTGAGATATACAGAGCTTTACAAAGGAATAAATCTGCACAAGGACGGCTCCAAATGGTTATTTCTTCTTCATCATCGTGTTTTACATTTATCCAGTGTAAAGACGGATCAGGCCACAATCACCGGGGAGCAGATCCAGAATGATGTGAGATGAGATCAGACAATGTAAAATATATCCCATCATCCTGTATAAGAAGAGGGGAGATGATAGCAGTCACCAGGGTGGCCCTGATCCTGTCACTGCTGCTTCTCATCATGTCCTACTGAGGAGAGGAGACACTTCAGCTTTATCATCATCATCCTACAACTACAAGGAGATGTTCACTCCTCTGCTGATTCTTCTCTGGCTTTCTTTCACAAAATTAATTTGTCCGCTTAAAATTAAAGAAGTTGATGATCTCATAAAAGAACGTTATCGAGATGGAGATCTCATCATTGGTGGGCTGCTGACAGTGAATCAACATACAGATGTGGTACAGCTACCAGGGGAAAAGGACACGCTAATACAATGCCGTGGCTCTGTGTATGTATTATCACCAATTTCTCCATACACTACAAGCCTCTGTATAATATCACCAGTAATACATGATGGGGCTACAGACATAGCTCCTCCCATCCCTCCATACACTACAAGCCTCTGTATAATATCACCAGTAATACATGATGAGGCTACAGACATAGCTCCTCCCATCTCTCCATACACCGCAAGCCTCTGTATGTGCTTCTTGTTTCCTGATACAAGTTTTGTTGCTTTGCCGAGTCTGTTTATTTGTGTTTGTGGTCCCGTCGAGTCCTTAGTGTTGGGGGTCGTGCACCATTGATCATTTGGCTGTGGGTCAGCGTGTTATACCAGTTCTGCTGCCTTCGTCCTTTGGGGGCTTGTATTGCTGTTGTCACTACTGTTGGCTGATCCATCTGTGATCCTCTTGCGTGGGGACCTGTCGCCTCTCGCACCTCTTCTTATGGTCTGCAGATTCTATATGTTTGATGAGTGTTTTATCTTGGGGCTGCTGTTACTAATTGCTGATATCCTTGTGCTGACCCTCTGGATGTGACATGGCTTACCTGTGGCCTCTCCTCCCTTATGACCTGCAGACTCTTCTATATCTGCTGATTTACCTGTTGCGAGACTTTTCCATAAGTCTGCAAAAGATTGTGTCACTGTGGGACATTATAGCAGGTTTTGTGAATTCCTTCTTCTCTTCCTACTTTTTTGGACACTTGAAGCTACTATTGGAGTGGATCCACTGATTACTGATGGGCCTGCGTGGCTGCTGTCTGTGGTTATGGTCCTCCACGTTATGGACTTAAGGAGTAAAAGGTACTTGGGTATGGAGAGGATGCCAAGAGATGATTTGAGGTTAGGAGGTCCTGTATATGGTGGATCCCCCCTGGAGGTGGGGTCCTTGCTTCTCACTTGTTGTTGCCAGTATCTGTTTATAGGTGGCATGTGTAGGGTCTTACTGGCGGTAGTTGATCAGTAGTCCTGCGTGCTGGTTTACGAACAGAAAAACATGAAACCTGTAATGGGGCCCAGTATGACCATAGGTCTGAGACAATTCTGTTGACTAAGAGACGTGGCCTGTATGCTAGCATGTGCCTGCTGAATCTAATCTTTTGACATGGCGATTCAGGCAGCTATTTCTTACCCGTGGCCAGGTCATGGGCTAATTGCCACATGTTGGGTTGTATATATGCTCGGTGCTCATGCGTGACTATGTTTCAGGGGATGATTGGGTGCCATAATGTGTACAATCAGCTAGTGGACCCAAAGTTCTGCTCTCAAGTGCCCCATTGCCCTGCAGTCATATATATGAGTCTGTAGCAGCTGGCAATGAAGAGGAAGATACTAAACTATATAACCTGCGCCTCATTGTATTATCTGGTCAAGGTTTTGCTTTATTATCCATTAGGAAATATATGTCAAGATGTCTCCTAAAAATAAGTGTTTTACCAAAGGACATAAATAGGCCTTGTAGAGGATGTAAAGCCGGATTTAGGTATGAACTGGTGGTATGAAGCCATTTGTGCCCTCACTATTGATTGGTCAGGTTAATTGATGAATGGATGAATTAGCGGCTATGCTTCGTTTTTCTACAATTATTGCTAATTGCTGTATTTTATATTTCTCTGAATCTTGGCTAAATGAAATGATTCTGGATTGTGTTGTGTCTGTACCAGAACTTTCTATCACTGGGGGGGCAGGGACCCACAGAGATGTGGGAGAAAGGAGGGTGGTGGGGTCTTGGTGTATATTCACCAGGTCTGGTGTTTGCCCAATTTAGTTACAGTTAAGGTCTGAAACAGTTGTAGGAATATTATTAGCTTTATCACTCGTATCTTCCCAGGGAATGTTCAGAGGTTATTTTGGTAATGATTTATACCCCCCCTTCTGCCAATCAGGAATCGGCAGGTGGGATCTTGATGGCTTACCGCTGAGGCTTTAGTGATTATTACTGGTGATTTTAATCATGTTAAGGTTAATCCGAGTTTTGTTAAATTTACCCAAAATGTGATCAGATCACAATCGTATCTCACTCCATCCTAGATATTGGCCAGTGCAAATGAGGGTCTCACTTAGGATTACTCAGGTACCTCATTGGTCTAGGGAAGTGGAGGAAGACCTCATGACGTGCTTTGGGACCACTGATTGGGATCCTTTGATAAATGAGGCTGAGAGGAACATCAATGCAGAGGGAAAGGTGGTCACTGATTACATTAATTATTGTTCTGGACAGAATATCCCTGTGCAAGAATCCGTTCTAACCATAAACCTTAGGTGACACTGGACCTACTGTTATCTTGAAACAGATGCGTGTTCCGCAGGGGAGGTATATAGGGAGATAGTGAGAAAGATAAATCAAAGAAAATTGGAAAGTAAACTTGGATAAGACCAGACACGTGTGGGATGGAATTACAGGTCTACAAGGAAAAAGGATGATGGAAAGAAGGGGAAACTTACACCAAACAAGGCTTTGATGGTGTCATGGTCTACTGTGGGGGGAACATTGATTAAACTCATTTAAATGTGTCCACAGATAATAAGGGGGATGGGGAGTATTTCCTCCCAGCAGTTATTAATCCAGAGGATTTACAGAATGAGTTTATGAAACATAACAAAGACAAGAGGTCCAGATGGAATGACTCCTAGAAGTGTGTGGTAGACCGTTATGTGGTGTTTTTTCAAATCATTTTAACCAAAGTTTGGAGACATAAGTGGTTCCAGTCTTGTCGAATATTGGGGGAGATTTACCAGATATCTAAGAGCAAAAATGTGCTCAGTGGACCATAGCAACCAATTACAGTTTCCCTTTAAAATATTCATGAGCACTGGTAAAAGGATAGCTGAGCTGCAATTGGTTGCCATGGGCAATTAAGCACATTCTTACTCTCATACAGCTTGATAAATCTTCCCCTATTGTGTCAGTGGCAAAAGTGTCTACACATAGTTTTATAGTACAGACTCACAGCAACTTCAATTGTGATGAGAAATTGGTCCTTGGAGAACTGGAAAAAATGTAAACCCCCTTCAATATGCATATAGGCCAATAATTGGGCTAGAGGATGCTCTAATGTAATACAGATATATTCTGTGTCTATCATAAGTATTCAGCCCCCGGTGATAAGTATTCAGCCCCCGGTGATGAGTATTCGGCCCCCAGTGATGAGTATTCGGCCCCCGGTGATGAGTATTCGGCCCCCGGTGATGAGTATTCAGCCACTTGCTCAGTGTTGAGTGGAAGCTTTGGAGCTGGTGCAGCCAGGAGTTTTCTTGGGAATATGCTATAAGTTCCTCACCCCTGGATTTGGGGATCCTCTGCCTCCTCCTTGCAGATCCTCTCCAGTTCCCTCAGGTTGGATAGTAAACGTTGGTGGAGGCCATTTTCAGGTCTCTCCAGAGATTCTCCATTGGGTTTAGTCGCAATTACAAATAAAAATAACACAGCGCATCAAGCATTAGAAGATGAAGAAGACAGTTGTAGGTCCAGGGTTCCAGATCATAGGGGTAGTATACGATAATGCTGCGTGTCCTGTGCCCCGGGATATAGTGTATACCAGGATATGAGATATAGTGTAGGAGATAAAAGCAGGACTCCGGACCGCGATTCTCAAACATAGTAATATTTTATTTTTGAGTAAACGGACTACGCGTTTTGTGTGCGTACAGCGCCCTTCTTCAGGTCCATATAGTTACAGTGTTCTAATAGGGAAAATCAAGAAATACAAAGAATTGGTCTAAGGAAGTACAGTAGACCAATACTAAATATAACAGAGATAGTGATTAGAGATGAGCGAGCACTAAAATGCTCGGGTACTCGTTATTCGAGACAAACTTTTCCCGATGCTGGAGTGCTCGTCTCGAATAACAAGCCCCATTGAAGTCAATGGGAGACTCGAGCATTTTTTAAGGGGACCAAGGCTCTGCACAGGGAAGCTTGGCCAAACACCTGGGAACCTCAGAAAAGGATGGAAACACCACGGAAATGGACAGGAAACAGTAGGGGCAGCATGCATGGATGCCTCTGAGGCTGCTTAATGGCACCATTATGCCAAAATTATGGGCAAAAGCATGGCCATGACAGAGTGACCGAATGAGGTTAGATAGCATCTAAAACATGGAATAATTGACCCTGACACTATAGGGGACGGAATGCAGAGGCAGCGGCAGCAGTGGCAGGCTAGAGAGTCTCATGGCGACATACCCTAAATGGACTCAGGAAATCATTTCAGCGCTTCTTGCTCACCTCCTTTGGTGAAACCTATGTGAACAAAAGGTTGACGGTATATTTAGTCGATAACACAGCATGGTGGCGACATAGTGACCAAGTTCCATAACGTATCTGGTGAAACACCCGAAAAATGAGCCTGACACAGCTCGTTTGATAAAGGGACGACATGTGGAGGCAGCCATGGAGACGACTTCCATGATTAAGAGTGACTACTGGGGCATCCATATTGCTTCTATGATTGAAACTTCAGGTCTCCAGCATGGCAGTGACATGTGGGCCAAGTTCCACTATGTATCTGGTGAAACACCTGAAAATTCTGCCTGACACAGCTCGTTTGATAAGGGGATGATGTGCTGTATATCGTCTCGCGCTCCAGCGTCTGGGGTATAGACAGTTGAAAGTTGCGCATGGAGACATTGGTGGATGCTGTGGAGGATCGTGGAGGCAAAATGGACAGGAAACAGCAGGGGCAGCATGCATGGATGCCTCTGAGGCTGCCTAATCTTGGGATGGAGCTGGCGGTCCGCTGCCAGGCGAGCTTTCGCCAGTCCAAGCCCCTGTCTCACGGCTCCTCCCCACCCAAAATGGGCCTGGGGGCCAGAAGCGTTTACTTTGAAAAAATTATAATTTTCAAAGCAGGCGGGGTCATTTGAATATTTCACCTAGGAATAATGGAATAGCATAGTTGTTCTATTTTTTAACAGTTTTTTCGGAAATGGTTCCATGATTAAGAGCGACAGTATGGGGCATCCATATTGCGCTGCTATGATTGCAACTTCAGGTCTCCAGCATGGCGGCGACAGATGGGCCACGTTCCACTATGTATCTGGTGAAACACCTGAAAATTCTGCCTGACACAGCTCATTTGATAAGGGGACCATGTATGGAGGCAGTGAACTAGTAGTAGATTAAAGGTGCTGCAGTTAAAACTATGTTAGTTGGATCTTGGGATGGAGCTGGCGCTCCGCTGCCAGGCGAGCTTTCGCCAATCCAAGCCCCTGTCTCTCGGCTCCTCCCCAAACAGCACCTCTAAGAACCTTTTGTATAAGATTAAGTGTAGTAGTGTTCTTATAAGTTTGGGTTATGGCGGGTGAGGGGATTGTATACAGATGCGCAAGAAGCGCTGAAATAATATTGGTAAATGATAAAAGTTTGCCAGTATATTTTGTGGATTACACAGCAGGGTGGCGACAAAGTTAACAAGTTTGATGTGGAAAGCCATGAAAACAACCCAAAATTCTGCCTAACACAGCTCGTTTGATAAGGGGACCATGTATGGAGGAGCTATATGGACGACTTTTGGAGGCAGCTATGGCGATGACGTGTGGAGGTAGCAATGGAGACAACTTGTGGAGGCAGCTGAAAAGACGACGTGTGGAGGCTGCTATGGAGACAATTTAATTTGGATAGTGCCTGTATGTGGCAGTCCAAAAAAGTTTTCAAACCAAAGGAGCAGGTAGGTGGTCCTCCAGAAAAATTAAATAGATTGAGTGCCTGTATGTGGCACTCCCAAAAATTGTTTAAAACAGAGGACCGGGTAGGTGGCCCTCCAGAAAAATTAAATACATAGAGTACTATAGCTATAGCCAGTTGGTCCTGGCAAAAAATAGCCAGTTTCCTCTGCTTTAGTGTACAAAGAGGAGGAGAAGGAGGACAATGAGGAGGAGGAGTGCATACATTATTCAGGTTGAGCTTCTTTCACCTGGTGGAGAATGGAAATCCTGAGAAATCCAGGCTTTATTCATCTTGATAAGCGTCAGCCTGTCAGCGCTGTCAGTCGACAGGCGTGTACGTTTATCGGTGATGATGCCACCAGCTGCACTGAAAACCCGCTCGGACAACACGCTAGCGGCAGGGCAGGCAAGAACCTCCAAGGCGTACAGCGCCAGTTCGTGCCACATGTCCAGCTTTGAAACCCAGTAGTTGTAGGGAGCTGTGTGATCATTTAGGACGATGGTATGGTCAGCTACGTACTCCCTCACCATCTTTCTGTAAAGATCAGCCCTACTCTGCCGAGACTGGGGACAGGTGACAGTGTCTTGCTGGGGTGACATAAAACTGGCAAAAGCCTTGTAAAGCGTACCCCTTCCAGTGCTGGACAAGCTGCCTGCTCGCCTACTCTCCCTTGCTACTTGTCCCGCAGAAGTACGCCCTCTGCCGCTAGCGCTGTCAGAAGGGAAATACTGTTTCAGCTTGTGCACCAGGGCCTGCTGGTATTCATGCATTCTCACACTCCTTTCCTCTCCAGGGATGAGAGTGGAAAGATTTTGCTTGTACCGTGGGTCCAGGAGAGTGAATACCCAGTAATCGGTGCTGGAATAAATTCTTTGAACATGAGGGTCAAGGGATAGACAGCCTAGCATGAAATCTGCAATTTGCACCAGAGTAACAACGTGCAAGAATTCACTCCCCTCACTGGCCTGACTCTCCATTTCCTCCTCCTCCAACTCCTCCAACTCCTCTTCTTCTGCCCATACACGCTGAACAGTGGAGGACTGAACAATGGTCCCCTCTTCTGTCTCGCCAACATTCTCCTCCTCTTCCTCCTCATTCTCCTCCACCTCCTCCGATATGCGCTGAGAAACAGACCTGAGGGTGCTTTGGCTATCAACAAGGGAATCTTCTTCCCCCGTCTCTTGTGATGAGCGCAAAGCTTCCGTCTTCATGCTGACCATAGAGTTTTTCAACAGGCCAAGCAGCGGGATGGTGAGGCTGATGATGGCGGCATCGCCACTGACCATCTGTGTTGACTCCTCAAAGCTACTCAGCACCTGACGGATATCAGACATCCACGTCCACTCCTCATTGTAGACTTGAGGAAGCTGACTGACCTGACCACCAGTTCTGGTGGAAGTTGACATCTGGCAGTCTACAATCGCTCTGCGCTGCTGGAAAACTCTGGATAACGTGGTTAATATTGAATTCCATCTCGTGGGCACGTCGCACAACAGTCGGTGAGTGGGCAGTTGGAGGTGGCGCTGCGCTGCCCTGAGAGTTGCAGCATCTGTGCTGAACTATGAGATTTAACACATGGGCCAGGCATGGCACATGTGTCAGTCTGCCGAGTTGCAGAGCCGCCACCAGGTTACGGCCGTTGTCACACACAACCATGCCTGGCTTCAGGTCCAGCGGTGCCAGCCACAGATCAGTCTGCGCCGTGATGCCCTGTAATAGCTCTTGGGCGGTGTGCCTTTTATCGCCTAGGCTCAGCAGTTTGAGCACCGCCTGCTGTCGCTTAGCGACGGCACTGCTGCTGTGCCTAGAGCTACCGACTGATGGCGCCATGCCCATAGATGGTAATTCGGTGGAGGAGGGGTGGGAGGAGGGGGAGGCATAGTAGGCCTTTGAGACCTGGACCGAGGTAGGCCCGCAATCCTCGGCGTCGGCAGTATATGACCAGCCCCAGGGTCAGACTCAGTCCCAGCCTCCACCAAGTTAACCCAATGTGCCGTCAGCGATATATAGTGGCCCTGCCTGGCAGCACTCGTCCACGTGTCCGTGGTCAGGTGGACCTTGTCAGAAACGGCGTTGGTCAGGGCACGGATGATGTTGTCTGACACGTGCTTGTGCAGGGCCGGGACGGCACATCGGGAAAAGTAGTGGCAGCTGGGGACCGAATACCGAGGGGCGGATTTGGATGCTGTGGAGGATCGTGGAGGCGAAGATGGGGTCTTCGCACGGGAGGTGTTTTGGCCGGGGTCCTGGGCAGGGGGCTGACTAGCAGATGACACAGGGGAAGGAGCAGTGGTGTGCCCTGCCGGAGGTGAACGGGCTTGGTGCCATTGAGTGGGGTGTTTAGCATTCATATGCCTGCGCATACTGGTGGTAGTTAAGCTAGTAGTGGTGGAACCCCTGCTGATCCTGGTTTGGCACAGGTTGCACACCACAGTCCGTCTGTCATCCGGTGTTTCTTTAAAGAACCTCCAGACTTCTGAAAATCTAGCCCTCGCCACGGGAGCTTGACTACGGGAAACATTTGGCGCTGATGCACCAGCTCTGGCCCTGCCTCTCCGTCTGGCCACACCACTGCCTCTTCCAACCTGTTCTGGTATAGGACTCGCCTCCGTCTCAGAAGCAATGTGTTCACCCGGCCTATCAACCCAGCTTGGGTCTGTCACCTCATCATCCTCCGATCCCTCAGTCTGCTCCCCCCTCGGACTTCCTGCCCTGACAACAACTTCACCACTGTCTGACAACCGTGTCTCCTCATCGTCCGACACCTCTTTACACACTTCTTCCACTAGGTCAATAATGTCATCATCACCCACAGACTGCGACCGGTGGAAAACCTGGGCATCGGAAAATAGCTCAGCAGCAACCGGACAAGTGGTTTGTGACTCTGGGAAGGGTCCAGAAAACAGTTCCTCAGAGTATGCCGGTTCAAATACCAAATTTTGCTGGGAGGGGGCTGACTGGGGGGAAGGAGGCTGAGGTGGAGGAGCTGGAGGAGTGCTGATTTCGGTGACATGGGCGGACCACGTCATGCTGGGTGGAGTGCAGAGTCTCCTGGTTTGTGATTGGCTTTGTTTCTGGCCGCCAAAATCACAACGGCGGGAGATGCCATTTTCTCGAGCTGGCGAAATACTCGTCCAAGCAATGAGCAGTTACGAGTACGCTAATGCTCGAACGAGCATCAAGCTCGGACGAGTATGTTCGCTCATCTCTAATAGTGATGTATTCATAAAATCACAATATATAAATATAGTTCATTTCTTGTTTCATAAAACCATGAACATGAACATAATAACATATGAATGTATAAATGAATATAGTCATTTAATGAGTGGAGGAATAAGGTGGATTTGGTTAAGATAGGAACCTACCCCGATATGGACAGTGATGCTTATTGGAAGTAAATGCCGAAAAGTGACTGTACCTGTATGGAGAGAATGTCATTTTGAGCAAGTCTTGAGTTCCAGTAATGAGATGCAGTGTAAGAGAACTCACCTAATAGCGCTGTGTACTCGTGTCCCCCGCTGCCCGTTCTATTAAATAAACCCTATCAATCCACCAGCACCAGTATAATACCTCTACATTTAATATGTTGCACCTGCAATCAACAGAAAATCATCTCTAATGTAAGCACCAAACCGCTGACTTATTCCCACTTGTACTGCACATACGTCTCACAATCCAATATTCAGCTTCACTTCATCCCAAAGGCAGCGACCAAACTCAGGTGTAGTGAAACACCAACCCATTTTTATAAATGTCGCCCCCGAGCGAGTGGGATGTGATTAAACTCACGTTGTAAGATTTCCTGAATGTCCGGCCCGAACGCTAAGAGACCGGGACTGAACTCAACTTGTCTCTAAACGTCATTCGCTCGGGGGCAATAAGCCTAAGTCCTTGGTCTTCATCCTATTCCCTTCTCTTGTTCTCATGTTCTATTTTGAAAACTTCCTTATTACTTGTTATTAATGTCTCGCGGCATTAGATACAACTTGTTACCAATATTCTGTGTTTTCCTCCAATATGTGATGTCTCCTATAAGCTCCATAATCTCTTTCAGTTGTGGTGCTACCTACATCTATTTCTCATCGTTCCTACACGCCACCTATAAAAATCCCGGAATCGCTGTTACAATTGATCTATTTCTGTATCTTAGGCCCGTTCCCCACTTGCGAGTGTGATGCGATGAACTCGCATCACACTCGCAACGCAAGCGTTCGGGAACGCACGGTCCGACCGCTGACACCGAGGGAGTGAACTCAGCATGTCAGTTCACTCCCGCGGTGCAGCGTTCGGACCGTGCGTTCCCGACAGCTTGCGTTGCGAGTGTGATGCGAGTTCATCGCATCACACTCGCAAGTGGGGAACGGGCCTTAAAGGAAATTACCATTTGTTTTCATGCATTGCGAACCAAACATGCCTTGAGACTGCTGCAGCGACACTGATGCAGAAACATGTCGGGCCACATTTACTAAGGGCCTGGTGGCAGTTTTCTGTTGCGCTTTGCACGTTCTTTCTAGTGCACACTGCATGCACAGGTATATAAGAAGTGTCTGCGCCACATTACTGACATGACACAATTATGGCGCACATTGCACAATACCCAACACGATACAAAATTCAGCACTGAAGGGGCGTTCCAGGATTGGACTGGCGTTCGGACCATGCACTAGATTTAACATGCAAAGTGGAACAGAATTGTGTCACACACCCTATGTTAAAGGGGCGGAGCTGTGCAGGGGGCGCCAGATTAAGACTATTAAACCTGAGTTTGATGACATAGCAGCCAGGGGATGGTGCAGCGATTGATCACTTCTGCCTGTGAGGGACAAAACGTTGATGATGTATTCTTAGCAGGACAAGAATGGGGCATAATGAGGGTGAGAGGAGAAGCGCCGGAGCATCCACAGGAGCGACAGAGACTCATCATAATATTATAATCATTTTTTCAGCGAAACCACTCGGCTCAGGTATTAAACAAGATATGTTTCTTCATCAGTGCAGCTACAGCATTTTCAAGGTATGTTTGGTTTGCAATGCATAAAAGCAAATGGTAGGTTTCCTTTAAATGATTGTACATTGTTAGTATCAGCGTAGGTTCCGTTCTGTACTTTTAGGACATTGGCAGGTTTTTCATGGAAATCCTCCACACCGAACAAAAACCTAAGTGATGTAACCAAGACAACCGGCGTACATTTGAGGTGAAAAAAACTGGGCGAAATTTTGTTCCCAGTAGTAACAGATGTCCTTGACACAATATTACATCCTTTATACAAGATTTACTCCAATTTTTTATCCTCAAATAGTATTAGAAGACGTCTTTGCACTAGAGATGAGTGAGCATACTTGTCCGAGCATTAGCATACTCGCAACTGCTCGTTGCTCGGATGAGTATTTCGCCCGCTCAAGAAAATGGCATCTCGCGGCGTTTAGCTTTTTGACGTCCAGAAACAGAGCCAATCACAAGCCAGGAGACTCTGCACTCCACCCAGCATGACGTGGTACACTTACACGTCAATAGCAGTGGTTGGCTGGCCTGATCAGGTGACCCTGGAATAGACTAGCCCCTGCCCGCGCTGCTTGGATCATTCTGTGTCTGGATGCCATTAGGGAGAGAGCTGCTGCTGGTCAGGGTTAGCGTTAGGGTGTTCTAGTAGATTACTGTAAGGCAGGAGTGATTCTCAAAGAACCCAACAGCCCTTCTTAGGGCTACAATAGCGTTTTTAAAAAGTTAATGTGACAGACTCAGTCACAGCACAAAATCCTTTTGTGTGCTGTCAGTGTAGGTTAGAAACTAGCCATAGCAATCATCTTCTGTGGTTGCTGTCTGATTTCTTCTGCATGTTTTGTTCTATTAAAAAAAAAAAACACAAAAAAACACAAATTCTTTTTACAGTTTATATTTCTGTTTTGTCTATAAAATAGACTTTCATTTTGAAAATGTTGAACCCAAAGGCTAGGGGTCGAGGACGAGGGCGTGGGCATCCAATTACTGCAGGGGCCAGAGGCCATGGTCCTGGTTGGGGTGAGAGACCACCTGCTGTTGAGGGAGCAGGGGAAAGCAGCAGAGCTACACTCCCTAGCTTACTGGGCCTCGTGGTAGAGCACTGTTGAGGCCAGAACAGTGCGAGCAGGTGATGTCGTGGATTGCGGACAATGCTTCAAGTAATTTGTCCACCAGTCAGTCTTCCACGCAGTCCACCCATGTTACCCAAGTGAGCACTCCTCCAGCTCCTCCACCTCAACCTCCTTCCCCTTAGTCTGCCCCCTCCCTGGAAAATTTGGCATTTGAGCCAGCATACTCTGAGGAACTGTTTTCTGGACCCTTCCCAGAGTCACACACCACTTGTCCGGTTGCTGCTGAGCTCTTTCCCGATGCCCAGGTTTTCCAACGGTCGCAGTCTGTGGGTGATGATGACATTGTTGACATAGTGGAAGAAGTGTGTAAAGAGGAGACACGGTTGTCAGACAGTGGTGAAGTTGTTGTCAGGGCAGGAAGTCCGAGGGGGAATCAGACTGAAGGATTGGAGGATGATGAGGTGACAGACCCAAGCTGGGTTGATAGGCCGGGTGAAGACAATGCTTCTGAGACGTAGGCGAGTCCTATACCAGAACAGGTTGGAAGAGGCAGTGGTGTGGCCAGACGGAGAGGCAGGGCCAGAGCTGGTGCATCAGCGCCAATTGTTTCACATAGTCAAGCTCCTGTGGTGAGGGGTTGAATTTTCTGAAGTCTGGAGGTTCTTTAAAGAAACAGCGGATGACAGACGGACTGTGGTGTGCAACCTGTGTCACACCAGGATCAGCAGGGGTTCCACCACTACTAGCTTAACCACCACTAGTATGCACAGGCATATGAATGCTAAACACCCCATTCAATGGCACCAAGCCCGTTCACCTCTGGCCGGGCACACCACTGCTCCTTCCCCTGTGTCATTTGCTGTCTCTGCTAGTCAGCCCCCTGCCCAGGACCCCGGCAAAAACACTTCCCACTCGAAAACCACACCTTCGCCTCCACGATCCTCCACAACGTCCACCAATGTCTCCATGCGCAGCATTTAGCTGTCTATACCCCAGACGCTGGAGCGCAGGAGGAAATACAGTTCCACCCACCCACACGCCCAAGCCATCATCGTCCACATCTCCAAATTACTTAACCTGCAGATGCTGCCCTATAGGCTGGTAGAGACCGAGGCCTTTCATAATCTTATGGCGGTGGCCGCCCCTCGGTATTCGGTCCCAAGCCGCCACTACTTTTCCCGATGTGCTGTCCAAGCCCTGCACCAGCATGTGTCAGACAAAATCATCCGTGCCCTGATCAACGTAGTTTCTGACAAGGTCCACCTAACCACGGACACATGGACAAGTGCTGCCAGGCAGGGTCACTATATATATCGCTGTCGGCACATTGGGTTAACTTGGTGGAGGACCCTGGGGCTGCTCATATACTGCCGACGCCGAGGATTGCGGGGCCTACCTCGGTCACGGTCTCTCAGGCCTACTATGCCTCCTCCTCCACCGAATTACCATCCGTGGGCATGGCGCCATCAGTCGGTAGCTCTAGGCACAACAGTAGTGCCGTCGCTAAGCGACAGCAGGCGGTGCTCAAACTACTGAGCCTAGGCGATAAAAGGCACCACGCCCATGAGCTATTACAGGGCATCACAGCGCAGACCGATCTGTGCCTGGCACGCTGAAGCCAGGCATGGTTGTGTGTGACAACGGCCGTAACCTGGTGGCGGCTCTGCAACTCGGCAGACTGACACATGTGCCATGTCTGGCCCATGTGTTCAATCTGATAGTTCAGCAGTTTCTCAAGACATACCCCAATCTGTCTGATTTGCTCACGATGGTGCGCCGCATCTGTGGGCATTTCAGAAAGTCAACCACAGATGCTGCCACTCTCAGGGCAGCGCAGCGCCGCCTCCAACTGCCTGCTCACCAACTGTTGTGCGACATGCCCACGAGGTGGAATTCAACATTAACCATGTTATCCAGAGTTTACCAGCAGCGCAGAGCGATTGTAGACTGCCAGATGTCAACTTCCACCAGAACAGGTAGTCAGGTCAGTCAGCTTCCTCAAGTCTACAATGAGGAGTGGACGTGGATGTCTGATATCTGTCAGGTGCTGAGTAACTTTGAGGAGTCAACACAGATGGTCAGTGGCAATGCCGCCATCATCAGCCTCGCCATCCCGCTGCTTGGCCTGTTGAAAAACTCTCTGGTCAGCATGAAGTCGGAAGCTTTGAACTCATCAGAAGAGACAGGGGAAGAAGATTCCCTTGTTGATAGCCAGAGCACCTTCCGGTCTGTTTCTCAGCGCATATCGGAGGAGGTGGAGGAGGATGAGGAGGAAGAGGAGGAGAATGTTGGCGAGACAGAAGAGGGGACCATTGCTCAGTCCTTAACTGTTCAGCGTGTATGGGCAAAAGAAGAGGAGTTGGAAAAGGAAATGGAGAGTCAGGCCAGTGAGAGGAGTGAATTCTTAGACGTTGGGACTCTGGCGCATATGGCAGATTTCATGCTAGGCTGCCTATCCTGTGACCCTCGAGTTCAAAGAATTTCCAGCACCGTTTACTGGGTATTCACTCTCCTGGACCCACGGTACAAGCAAAATCTTTCCACTCTCATCCCTGGAGAGGAAAGGAGTGTGAGAATGCATGAATACCAGCAGGCCCTGGTGCACAAGCTGAAACAGTCTTTCCCATCTGACACCGCTAGCACCACAGGGTGTACTTCTGCAGGACGAGTAGCGAGGGAGAGTAGACGAGCAGGCAGCTTGTACGCTTTACAAGGCTTTTGCCAGTTTTATGTCACCCCAGCAAGACACTGTCACCTGTCCCCAGTGTCGGCAAAGTAGAGCTGATCTTTACAGAAAGATGGTGAGGGAATACGTAGCTGACCATACCATCGTCCTAAATCACACAGCTCCCTACAACTGCTGGGTTTCAAAGCTGGTCATCTGGCCCGAACTGGCGCTGTACGCCTTGGAGGTTCTTGCCTGCCCTGCCACTAGCGTGTTGTGTGAGCGGGTTTTCAGTGCAGCTGGTGGCATCATCACCGATAAGCGTAAATGCCTGTCGACTGACAGCACTGACAGGCTAACGCTTATCAAGATGAATCAAGCAAGGATTTCTCAGGATTTTCATTCTCCACCAGGTGATAGCAGCTCAACCTGAATAATTCTCATGTATGCACTCCTCATTTTCCTCCTTCTCCTCCTCTTTTTACACTAAAGCAGAGGCAACTGGCTACTTTTTGCCAGGGTCAACTGGCTCTAGCTATAGTACTGTATCTATTTAATTTTTCTGGAGGGCCACCTATGCGCTCCTCTGTTTTGAAAACTTTTTTGGACTGCCACATACAGGCACTATCCAAATTTAATTGTCTCCATAACAGCCTCCACACGTCGTCTTTATAGCTACCTCTACATGTTGTCCCCATTGCTACCTCCACACGTCGTCTCCATAGCTGCCTCCACACGTCATCCACATAGCTGCCTCCATACATCGTCCCCTTAGCAAACGAGCTGTGTCAGGCAGAATTTTGGGTTGTTTTAACGGCTTCCACATCAAACTTGTTAACTTTGTCGCCGCCATGCTGTGTTATCCACAAAATATACCACCAAAATTTTATCTTTGACCAATATATTATCTCTTAACCTTCCCCTCCCCCGCCATAACCAGGCCAAATACTAATAAGAACAGTACTACACTTGATCTTACCCAAAAGGTTTTTAGAAATGCTGTTTGTAGCCCCCGCCTGCTTTGAAAATGGTAATTTTTTCAAAGTAAACGCTTTGGGCCCCCAGGTCCATTTTGGGTGGGGAGGAGCCTAGAGGCAGGGGCTTGGACACGTGAAAGCTCGCCTGGCAGCAGACCACTAGCTCTATCCCAAGATCCAACTAACATCGTTTTAACTGCAACAACTTTAATCTATTACTATAACCTTTTACCTCCAAAATCTATCTTTTCACTCCTCTTTTCTCACCTCCTTACATTCACCTCGGGTGCCATAACCATCCCCATTACATCCACATGTCGTCTATATAGCAGCCTCCACACGCTGTCTCCATAGCTGTCTCCACATGTCTCCATAGCAGCCTCCACATGTCATCTCCATAGCTGCCTCCACATGTCGTCCCCTTAGCAAACAAGCTTTGTCAGGCTCATTTTTCGGGTGTTTCACCAGATACGTTTTGGAACTTGGTCACTCTGTTGCCGCCATGCTGTGTTATCGACTAAATATACCGTCAACCTTTTGTTCACATAGGAAATCATTTCAGCGCTTCTTGCTCACCTCCTTTGGTTCCTCTCTGCCGCCATAACCAGGCCAAATACTGAAACGTACAGTGCTACATGTTATCCTCGCCAAAAGGAATTTTTGAAATTGGTTTGAAGCCTGAGTCCATCTGGGGTATGTCACCATGCCACTCTCTAGCCTGCCGCTGCTGCCGCTGCCTCTGCATGCCGTCTTCTATAGTGTCAGGGTCAATTATTGGGTGTTTTAGATGCTTTCTCGCCTCACTCGGTCACTCTGTCATCGCCAGTCTGTTGCCCATAATTTTGGCATAATGGTGTGATTAAGCAGCCTCAGAGGCATCCATGCATGCTGCCCCTGCTGTTTCCTGTCCATTTCCGTGGTGTTTCCATCATTTTCTGCGGTTTCCAGGTTTTTGGCCAAGCTTCTCTGTGCAGAGCCTTGGTCCCCTTGAAAAATGCTCGAGTCTCCCATTGACTTCAATGGGGTTCGTTATTCGAAACGAGCACTTGAGCATCGGAAAAAGTTTGCCTCGAGTAACGAGCACTCAAGCATTTTAGTGCTCGCTCATCTCTACTTTGCACTATAGTTCTTAATTTTCATGAACTGGTTGCCATAGTTAAGAATGAAAAAGTTTTTACAATCCCAAAAATTTTCACCTCTATTTTTAGTAACTGCGCTATTATTTGTTCTAATACCCTTAACCTGTTCATTATTTGTTTAGCCTCATTTTTTAGGTTTTCTTTGAGGGACAATTTCTTTTAGCTCTCATCAATCCCCCCACAGGGATGGAGCGGATCATATGTTTAGGATGAGAGCTCTAGCCCTGGAGGATAGCATTCCTCGCTGTACTCTTCCTATAGGATGCGGTCCTGGTATAAGAACCAACCTCAGTGTGTAATTAAAGATCTAAAAATTCTATGGAATTAAGACAATAAGTATATATATATATACTGTGACAAGGCACAAGGCTTTTTTAGTAACCTTAGGTTACTGACCTTTATTGAAAAGTAGTATAGCTGCTTGCTGCAGGTGATCCGGGCCGGTATTACTGAAGTAGTCTGAGAGCCGGTGGGATGACTGCTCCCATGTGTCCAGGCCAGGTGTCGCCTTGCATTTATTAGCTGGGAGGTGTAGCAGAGCTGAGTGTGCGGCTTCGGGCCTGAAGTGTTGGTCTGGTGTCCTTCTCCTGCTGTGGTTTCAGGACTGGGTCAGAGATGCTTTAGGACGCTGTGCGGTAGGAGAACCCGTCTTATGCTAAAGCCTTTTGCCTGGAGAAAAGTCACCCTTATGTTCTGCCTTCATTTTGCACCTGCTGAAAAAAGCGGCTTATTGTCATTAGTGACTTTGTTTAAATAAACCTTCCATTATTGGACATTACTGTTTTGGTGACCTTTGTTACGCAGCATAACCCATGTAATATATGAACATGAGATTATATACACTCACCGGCCACTTTATTAGGTACACCTGTCCAACTGCTCGTTAACACTTAATTTCTAATCAGCCAATCACATGGCGGCAACTCATTTAGGCATGTAGACATGGTCAAGACAATCTCCTGCAGTTCTCCCGAGCATCAGTATGGGGAAGAAAGGTGATTTGAGGCCTTTGAACGTGGCGTGGTTGTTGGTGCCAGAAGGGCTGGTCTGAGTATTTCAGAAACTGCTGATCTACTGGGATTTTCATGCACAACCATCTCTAGGGTTTACAGAGAATGGTCCGAAAAAGAAAAAACATCCAGTGAGCGGCAGTTCTGTGGGCGAAAAATGACTTGTTGATGCCAGAGGAGAATGGGCAGACTGGTTCGAGCTGATAGAAAGGCAACAGTGACTCAAATCGCCACCCGTTACAACCAAGGTAGGCAGAAGAGCATCTCTGAACGCACAGTACGTCCAACTTTGAGGCAGATGGGCTACAGCAGCAGAAGACCACACCAAGTGCCACTCCTTTCAGCTAAGAACAGGAAACTGAGGCTACAATTTGCTAGTGGAACTCGGCCCATCTGTCGCCGCCATGCTGGAGACCTGAAGTTGCAATCATAGCAGCGCAATATGAATGCCCCATACTGTCGCTCTTAATCATGGAAGTCGTCTCCATGGCTGCCTCCACATGTCGTCCCCTTATCAAAAGAGCTGTGTCAGGCTCATTTTTCGGGTGTTTCACCAGATACGTTATGGAACTTGGTCACTATGTCGCCACCATGCTGTGTTATCGACTAAATATACCGTCAACCTTTTGTTCACATAGGAAATCATTTCACCTTCTTTGGTGAAACCTGAGTCCATTTAGGGTATGTCGCCATGACACTCTCTAGCCTGCCACTGCTGCCGCTGCCTCTGCATGCCGTCCCCTATAGTCTCAGGGTCAATTATTGGATGTTTTAGATGCTATCTAGCCTCATTCAGTCACTCTGTCATGGCCATGCTGTTGCCCATAATTTTGGCATAATGGTGCGATTGAGCAGCCTCAGAGGCATCCATGCATGCTGCCCCTGCTGTTTCCTGTCCATTTCCGTGGTGTTTCCATCCTTTTCTGTGGTTCCCAGGTGTTTGGCCAAGCTCCCCTGTGCAGACCCTTGGTCCCCTTGAAAAATGCTCCAGTCTCCCATTGACTTCAATGGGGTTCGTTATTCGAGACGAGCACTCGAGCATCGGGAAAAGTTCGTCTCGAATAACGAGTACCCGAGCATTTTAGTGCTCGCTCATCTCTAATTATAACCCATCACATACTGAATGTGTTGGTGAAAATGATCTAATCTTTAAGGCAGTAAATAAACCCCTTATGTAATGTATGTAGTGTCTCTATGTGATTTCTTCACCATATCACCAGATACTGAACGTAAACATCCACTATATCCCCTTAACACACATATATAACACAACACCATATATACTCTACACACAGTATATACATGCTACCCATACAAATACACCTACACAGCATATACAGCACAAGAAACGCATATATATATATACCCCCACACCAATTCACCTACCTGTACAATACTAAAAATATTGAAGTAATATATACCATAAGTTACATATAGAAATATATACCACCTGGCAATATACTGCACATTACTATACAGCACCAAAGAATCAACGCGCTCCATGGGTTGCCCTAAGGCAGATACTGTATAGACATCACTAACTGTATAAATCAGTCGTAGCTCCGGCCATCTACCTCTTATCTGTCCTGGTCTTCATCTTGGTGGCTTCTCACAATTCTCCAAATACAGAACTTTGATAACTTCTTAAGCCATAATGTATTGTTACAGAATTCACCACAAGACGTCTTCTGCTCCGCACAGCACATCCCGAAACTGCGCCCCTAAGTACACCACAGTTACTTACAGTATAATGTCACTTAGATAAAAACTGTGTCCTAATTTAAATAGGCCGATATTTATCCTTTAATTTTTTCATGATTATGTGAATTAATCTATTTATAGGGAACAATTTCAGGGATTTCTAAATTCTCTGATTTTCCTCTTTGCCATTGATAATATTAACCGGAATCCTGACATCTTACCCAATATTACACTGGGATACAATTTTTATGACTCGTGTCTAGATGGACGAGTGGCGGTCAGCCGTGTGTTACATCTTCTGTCTGGTCCAGTTAAGGTGATACCTAATTACTCCTGTCCGGGGCGTGGCCAGCTGGCTGGTGTCATTGGAGATCACTACTCATCTACCACTATTCCCGCAGCACAGATCCTGGGACTATACGGATATCCTCAGGTACTGGATACTGCAGTTACTGAAAGCAACTTTAAGCCTTCTCTTTAAAATTGTGAATTAAAACAAGTTTAAAAAAGTTTGGATTTGTACCTTTTTGAATGCTTTAGTGAATTTAGAATTGTAAAACCTTTAATATCACCTTAAAAAATCAGGTAGGAAAGTGTCAGTGGAGGCGTCTATCAGATTTGTTAAGTGGGACATTTTAAATGGACACAAAA
The DNA here is from genome assembly GCA_019512145.1 of Engystomops pustulosus. Classification (NCBI taxonomy): domain Eukaryota; kingdom Metazoa; phylum Chordata; class Amphibia; order Anura; family Leptodactylidae; genus Engystomops; species Engystomops pustulosus. Next base: position 19,865 of record WNYA01000146.1, on the reverse strand, counting down.
ATTGTTTCAATGTTGCATTAATGAGCTTCCCTATAGAGTGGAGTCAATTCTTGTGAGGGAAGTTGTAGCGTAAATTCACAAGGAGAGAGACAAAATTTTCGCAAATTTTTAAGCAGTTTCTAAATCAATGACTAAGAGATGTGGATTTATCTGTGTCAAAATCTGCAATGTGAACCGGACGTAAGACTAAGTTCAACTTCACACACATTTATAAGGCAATAACAAGTCACAGTTTGCGTCGATCATTTCTTGTAATTTTGACTTTTTGTCTCCACATCTCACCAACCTCTATAGCTTTGAACTTGAGATTTCCATCATTTTATAGACCATCTTGGCTACCTCATACATAAATGTGACTTGTACTGATTTAGTATTTGCTTAGTTCTGCAGATTGTAAGTGCATTGTTACCGTTTTGCTTCAGGTGGTGGAACAATCTTGTCGTTCTTGTATAATACAAATTACAACATGTTCTCACATTTCCTAATAGCTCATTGGGGGGATTTACTAATTCTGGTGCAAGCACGACTGTCGGCAACGCAGATCAGTCTCCGGAAAGCACAGCCCGATGTATTAAAGTGGTGCATGGCTGATAGTAATTCATAGGTAGGCGGAACTAATCAGTTGTGTGCCAAAATCTTACATGGACTGCGCCTTAATTTTGCTCTCTGAACACCTTTATCCTGGTCTTTTTTGCGCCAAAATTTGCGCCAAAAAATGCCGACAAAATACACATAAATGTGACAATGCGCCCACTTGCGCCAAAAAAAGACGGAGGAGTCGGAATAGTTGGAAACATCTGTTCTTTCTGGCGCAAACTCATTATAAATGACACGATACAGTTTTGCGCCAAAAAACCCCCACAAAACCGACAATTTTTAGGCGCAAGTACGATAATACATCTGCCCCATTGTGTTACTAGATGGATTCCCATACAAAGGTCAGTGACTCAAATTGAGGACTAAGTATGAAGAAGATTTCTAAAGAAACAAACAGCTATTACAACAGTGGTAAGAGCATAAACTGAAGTCCATCCCATCATTCAAAAGTCAATAATTCGCCTCATCATAAGGTCTATCGGTTCTGGCACAACTAACACAGATGTCTATACCAGCACAAGTCTGGGCTCTGATGGGTCTGGAAGAATCAATAGAAAAAGGAGAAAATGGCATTGATGTCATAGTCGCCCGCATTGCCCCCCCTCCAGACGGGAAGTCCTGCTGCAACCCGCCCTCTGACACAGTGGATGGCCCTCCTCCCTGCCCAATGCCACAGCTCCGCAAAACAGCTACCCGAACTCCCACTAGCTGCCCTCCGCTGGCACAGCACCCATACACTCGCCCGCCGACATGAACACCTGCCTGAAAGTCGCCGGTGGCAGCGAGTGCGCTGGCGAGGGGACAGTAATGCCCTGTGCCGGCCTCGCTCCCCTTCACGCCCCTTCACGCCCCACTAATGTGAAGGTGGTGGATTGGGGCAAATAGTTGCTAATGCTAGCAATAGGCTAGCATTTGCGATTATTACAGGGCCCCTGCGCCATGTCAGTGATAAATATGCCCCTATGTTGGTACAAATTTTTTTAAGGGGAAAGAGGGCCCCATGCAGAAATGTGAGTATGTGAGTATCCTACATGATACTTTGTACAATTGAGTGCTATAGGTATGCAAAAGTAGATTTGGCCCCCACAGATCTCAACTTAATGAAACACTTGTGGTTAAAAGCATCAATATTGTGATGTGTAGAAATGACAGGGTCCAAATGACATTTGAGGCTAGAATCTGATCTGAGAGGATGCCCAGAAGGATTAGGGCAGTTTGAAGACCAAAATACTAACAAAATTCTGAAAACTAAAAAAAAGCTAAATAGATTTGTATTTTATTTGTGTGGTATATGTATGTGAGTAGACCTTTTGCCAGTGCCTGTTTACATTTATTTAATCGACTTGTTCACATTGTTGGTCCATATGGGAAGCAGGACAATTGGTCATATTAGTGTATCATATGTCTTTATATAAACAGTCCGATAATAATGGAAGTTTAGTGGATCAGTTAAAATGCCCATTGATTTATATGGACTTTTAATGGTCCCTACATGTGTGGTAACTCCCGCATTGCAATCCTCCTGGAATGGGCAGAGCACCCATGATGTCTTCTATGCCGGTACAGGTCTGCAAATGTGCAGCAGCTCCCACACTGTTGGATTCAGGGAATGTGCAGCTGATGGCGAGAGAGCTACTATGCATGTGTGGGCCCATGCCATCGGCATAGGAGACATCTCCAATGTTCCCGGGGGATATTATAGCCATAGGCCCTGGAGCTCGCAGAGGCTATGGAACAGACACAGTAGCCACTACACTTAAAAATTAGATTTTGCAGACAATTGAATATAAAATATACATTCTGGATGACACTTCTCAAGGAAATCTGCCACTGAATCTACTTTGATAAGTAGATTTCCTATAACAACTAAACCAAGAACAGATACTGTTTCAGGGAATCCGCGCCACCATGTAAGTATCTTTGGGTTACAACTAGAGATGGGCAAATCGTTTCTAACGAAGTGGAATTAGTTTAGAATTTCAGGAAAGCTTCAGTTCGGCACAAATCCAAAGCTTATGGTGATTTGTGGGAACAATATTTTTTTTTCCACTTTATTAGCAAAATGACTGCATGCACAGCGTGTTACATGGGGCAGAGAACTCTGGGAAGAAGAAAGGAACACCCTCAATCACATGTGCAGACCTGTAAGCCAATCAGCAACTGGCAGGCTTATGTGATGTCACAGTCTTATAAAAACAGACAGCCATTTCCAATGCCGTCATTTCACACTGCATGTGCTGTCTCTAGCATCTAGCTGCTTGTACTCAGTTGCTGATGGAGTGATTTTTGCTCAAAGTCCAGGGTGTCCATTTTGGGGGATCTGTATACCCCAAATTTCAATTGTATTTTGTTGCTAAAGTTGATATCAACAATTCCATGTCAAATCAACATAGTTGATTAACCAATATGTCAGACAGACAGGTGGCAGGTGGAGCAGACCACAGGGTGCAGCACAGTAAGGGGACGTTGCAGCAGGGGTAATCTGTTAGGCCACAACTGCTGGTGTCATTCACTGCACTGCTGGGCAGCCAAACTTGATGTGTGGCCTCAACTTGCAGAGTTTGCAGTAGAGAAGCTGTCCTGCCCGGCCAGTACTGTGGCATCAGAGTGGGTGTTCAGTGTGGCGGGGGCCATCGTTACCCCAAGGAGAACCCGCTTGTCCACCCGTAATGTGGAGAGACTAACCTTTGTCAAGATGAATCAGGCGTGGATTGGCCAGGAGTTCAACACACCAATGCCAAAGATTAGATCAGCCATGATGCCTCCCCCAAACATTGAGAAATGAATCTGGGTTCTAACTATCTGCCTCAGCCACTATTCTGATGTTTCCACCCGCCTAATGCCACACATCTGCTGCCGGTTGCTCCATCTGCCTCCCATCATCTTTACCAGGAACTGGATTTGTCACCCACCTCCACACTCTGTCATTGTTCCACTTTCTGACCTCCTGCAGCTGCTGCCGCCACCTCCACACTTTGTCATTGTGCCATTCTGTGGCCTACCATGTTGCTGCCACCTCCAGAATTTGTCATTGTGCCACTCTCTGACCTCATGCTGCTGCCAGCTCCACACTCATGCTGCTGCCAACTGACCGCTGTCTTCCATGGAACACCCTGTTATTTCCACAATGCTGTTTTCACCTTCCACTGCTCTATGACGTTGCCACTATGTTTGGTTTTCCCCTTCATTTCATCTGTCAGAAAGAATGAAAAGCTTCAGGATTGATAGCCAAAATCAGGAGTGGATACAGAACACAGAGGACATGCAAATATCCCATTTACTGCTCAACTCTGTTTTGGATCAACTCCTGTTTGTTTTTGGCTTTAGCAAGACCAAACCAAGCTCCTTATGCATATTTGAGCATGGCACAACATTCTACAAAACCCTACAGGCTCTCTGCAACCAGGAAATTCCTGTTTTCTAACGTGATTTGCCATGATTCTATTCGGGTCGAATCAAATTTTGACGGAAAATTCAGCAAACTCAGCGAATCAAATTTTTGAAAAATTCGCCCATCTCTAGTTACAACCACTCGATCCATGTAATTGACTTCCTTCAAGAAACCCAGTGAAAAATTGTTCAGACTACAAAGGGCAAACATAACCAAAGAAGCAAGGTTCCAGGAAGGAACCCTCTTGTAGCTTCTCATGCACTTTTTAAAAAAGAAAAGGTTTTAAAAATGATGCAAATGACCTGAGCGAATCCTGAATAATTTGCTCATCAATATATGATGTAGCCAAAGTAATTGTCTATGAAATGTTAGTAGTTCAGTGTTCAAAGCTTTAGAGGATGGTGAGAGCCTGAAAGTCTCTCCATATTCTGTGATTGGTAAAATATTGGTAAGATATTGATAAGTTACCTGTTTCATAGGTCAATATAAAATTGGTGAGAGTATCAGCTGTCCCTGGAACGAATACTGGTCAGTATGTGTGACAAAGAACAAAGTGCGGGGTTGTCAGATACTTTCATTCATTCATTTATTTTATTCATTAATTCAGATCAGCTATGGATCCACCGACCCCTCGTTATCTGATAGACTCCTCTATCCACATGTTTTCCGAACAATCCAAAGTAGCCACACCCACAATATGGTGATCATTGAGCTGTTGAAGTATTTTGGCTGGACCTGGGTCGGGATTTTAGTATCAGATAATGATGCTGGAGAGAATGAGCTGCAGATACTGACAAAGTACATGATAGAGAACGGGATCTGTGCCGCCTTTACCATAAAACTGTCAAAGGAGAATTTTAATCATGACGAACAGATTTTAGATGTCCTAAACTATCCTCATGTTAGTATCATTATAATTTGTGGGACCGCCTCTCATTTTGGAGCCGCATTACTTTATAAAATTAAACCTGTACTTTTAAACAAAACCCTCGTCCTTCCCCCATCCTGGGCGTCTGGTTCCTTCATTACAGGACATCAGTACTCAGAATATAATTGCAGTCTAGCCGTGGACGTTCCATCACAACCGTTCCCAGAAATAGAATATTTCATGAAAAACTACCGGAAACTCCCGAATATTTACCATGTTGAATTCTTGTGGAACTTTTTAGATGCAGTAGCAGAAAACCCAGCTAAGGATTCTTTCATTTTATTCAATTTCACGGATGAAGAGGACAATGACACTGAGTTATATACTGGACCAAGTCTCTGGAAATACATCACATCACGAGAGACTCCACGAGTCTATGACGCAGTAGAAATCCTGGCAAAGTCTCTACATGAAATGTTCTTACATATAAAAGACAAATATAAAGAAAACCCAATAACTGGACTTGTACAATACACACGGAAGTTACAGCGCTACATACAGAGGATGAAGAATTCCCGGGACCCAATGTCTCCTTCATATTACTTTACTGACCAGGGGGAAGCTCTACATCCATATAAGATCATCAACTGGATACTTTTAGATAAGGGCAGATATAAGGACATATATGAAGTTCAAGTAGGAAATTTTACCCCATGGGCTGCCAGTGGTCAGAAGCTTTACATAAATTCCCAGTCTATCACATGGAGACACACACAGGAGGTAAGTAGCCTTACATTACACATGAGATTATGAAACGTTTCGGTCTGTACTTACACATGTGCACTATCCAGTTACTGTATAAAGGATGACATCAGTTTGATCCTGTTTTATAGACTTCACCATCTCATCCACTAGGTTACAGATAGTAGGGTAGGTTCCCAGGACCTTTTATGTGATGTAATCCTGTATCCAATTCTGATAGGATATGGACTCTATATATCAATGCAGGTTAACTATTAGTGACCAAGACACAAGACTATTGGGTGTGGTGCATATTGAATCAACCCTGCTAGGAAGAAATAGACCAGTGTTTAGACAGAACAATATTAATCAGCGCCCCCTGAGCCGCATCTTGTTTTTGATGATGTCGGCACAGATTAAACAATACCACTTGACCCTCCCTATTCCCACAAGGCTTGGAAAAATTCTGGTAATTATAGAATCTGATGAGACGTGGAGAATTGAGATCCATGTCCGATCTTCAGGACCATGACCCTTCCAATGAACCAAGAACTGAACAGAATTCTGAACCATTTAGGAATCCAGAATCATTTCTACCATAAACTCCACTTCATCCTGAACCACCACATGAGCTGGCGGGTTACACACTGATAACACAGAAGGGACAGAGGGCATTAGGCAATTGTCATTTCAAAGACACCAGATTGATGATTTCACTTATATCATATGGACCAAAGTAACGTGAGGCAAATTGTAGATGAAGGTTCTTTGTAGATAACAACACATTTGTATTGGCCTAACATTGTTGTCTGTCTTTGGTTTTAGCCAGGTTGGTGTGAGCCTGGGCCCAGACTGTGCACGCTCGTTGGAATGTCATTTTGGCAGAAGGATTAACTTATATTTACAGAAGATTTAGAGCAATATTATAGTCCGTTATTGTAATATATAATAGTCCGTTATTGTAATATATTATAGTCCGTTATTGTAATATATTATAGTCTGTTGTTTATGGCAAAGTGAAAAAGGTGTGAAAAAGGAATTCAATTTCTATTCCCATTTCAAATGAGTCTCAGAAACCTTAAAAATGGTTCTAATGTCTGTTGGAGTCTCTCTGTCTGTCCATTGATTTCAGGATGCGATGAAGAGAAGAAAGACAGAGATTCCCAACCACCCACCATATTCTCTCTAGAACTTAGAGACAAACTGAATCCACCGGTCAGAGACAATGGGGAACATGTATCAACCTTTTCCATGCCGTTTTATTATTTTATGGCGCATGAGCTCATTTGTAACTTGTTTTGCATCTAAGACAGTCTCACTTCAAAGGGTTCCCTGGGTTATCACCTGAACCCAAATGTGAAAGTTGTGACTTTTTTAAAAAGAAATTTTGGTGAAACGATTTAGAGAATCTATCATAAACTATCCAGATAAAACATAATAAAATCCATAGAAATGATGGCTTTTTAGGAAGAATAAAAGATTGGAGGAATCCCTCCGGTACACCTCGGGACACACTGCTACAAACTTCTGAGCATTATGTGACCACAAGGGCCACCAGACATTTCCACCAGAAATACCAGGGTGACCAGTCAAGACAGAACAATGAACCTCTTCCAGCACTCGTAGGAGGAGGTTGGGAGGCACAAACAATTTTCCCACACGAGTATTTCCATGTGCTAGATCCTCTGAACTATCAATAAGATCCTGATCGATGACAGCAACTACAGCACCAGGGGATAACATTTTTTCTGGGGCATCCTCTGGGGTACTGTCAGCACAAAAACTGTGGGAAAGGGCATCTGCATTAACATTTATAGTGCCAGGTCAGTGATTACAGTAACTCAATGTTCAACTTCCAGTTCATGGCCAAAAGCTCTTGATTTCCCATGTTATAATTGCATCGGGCTAAAGAGAAATTCCTTGAAAGGGAGACTTTTATATAAAAGTCTAAAAATGCAATGTAAGAATTACACAATGAATACATACAGGCAGGGAGGACAATGAGCATATATAATGCATTTATAACAAAGTTACCGCAATACACCATATACCACATCCCAAATGAATGAATGCAGTAATACCAGGTATAACATACTCCATTTATCTCTTGCCTTCCATATCTACTACCATTCTTACTCTTATTTTCCCCATTCACTTAAATATTCATTAAAATATAAAATTATAGAAATCAACTTCTTTTGTGTATTTCCTAGTCTTAACATCTGTATACAAGGTGGGAAAAGGTATGAGGGGGGGGGGGGAGTCAAAAGTAAGGAGAATGGATATAGGGAGAATCTTGTGTGTCAGTAAGTGGTCTACACGAGATCTCATGTAGCAATGATGGAGGTGTCGGTGTTTAGCATTAGGTAAAAGAAGAAAAGCCTGGTGAAAGATGGAAGGCGATTCAAGGGTTCCAAGGTTTTAGGAAGATTTCAAAGGTTTCCTGAATTCTGCTGTAAGCTTCTCCATTCTTTGCAAAAGAAGAATTTCATTAAACTAGTCTGTGATGGAGGGACCTCTGTTTTTTTCCAAATGCCATGAAAGAAGGTTTTGCATTGGAAATGAATGTAGGCGTCATGGAGAGCAAAAGAATATTAGGCTCGTTATTTAATGAAATTAGTCTGCATTCACAATCCCAGAGTGGTTGAATGATGAGACATGTCCACCAGATGTGTTTGATTGTGGCTGTGGCCTGGCAACATGCCTGCATTTGTGTGAAAAATTGTGCACAATTTGGTTGGCACTAGAGATGAGCGAGCACTAAAATGCTCGAGTGCTCGTATCAAATAACCAACCCCATTAAAGTCAATGGGAGACCCGAGCATATTTTTACTAAAAGAACACATTAAAAGAAGAGTGCAGAATAACACATTTCAGATGTTTTTCTTGTAAGAACACATTGAAAAAACACTATTTTTCACTTTCCAGGTGTTCGCGCATGTCTCCCGATAGGTTAGGATATGTGCGCGCACTTCTGCAAAGTGAAGAATAGAATAAAAACAGTGAAATAAGTGAACACAGGACCATTTAAGTGCAGAACACATTGAAAGAACAACATTCTTCACATTCCAGATGTTCGTGCACATCTCCGAACCTAGCGGGAGACACGCGCACACACCTGGAAAGTGAAGAATAGTGTTATTTCATTGTGTTTTTACAAGTAAAACATCTGCAAACATGTGTAATGTGTTATTCTGCACTGTAAACAGTGTTCTTCACTGTCTTTTATTAATTTAATGCTCGATCTCGAGCCGGCGAGTATGCTAATACTCCACCGAGCAGTATACTCGCTCATCCCTAGTTGGCACCCAATACCATCTGGAAAGAATCTTATAGTTTGTTCCCTGGGATTTGCATGAGATTGATAGTTTATGAGCAAGTGCAGAGGCCATTGTTTGTGTGAAAACACTTTACAATCCCTCTTTCCTGGCTCTGATGAAAGATATTCCTGATTCAGCCCACTTGGCCGAAGATAGTAGATATTCTGTGTGCATTTAGAGAAGAAATGTGATAGTTGCGAACAGTATATTCCCAATTAGTTTTTATTGATTTGAAGCTATTGTTCCAGAAGTGCAGAACTAGTACTAGCAAATTTTTCAAAAAATTCGTCACTTTTTTAAAGAATAAATGCAAAACTTATCAGCCAAAATTTACTGCTAAAATGAAGTACAATTTGTGATGAAAGAACTGTCTCGTCTTGATAAGTAACAGTGTTCAAAAGTTATAATCATATAAAGCGAAACTACCGTATTTTCCGGACTATAAGGCGCACATAAAAACCTAGGATTTCCTTAGAAATCCAAAGTGCGCTTTATAGTCCGGTGCACCCTATGTATGGAGGAGGGCAGCGGACCCTACTTACATAGGTCCCCGCTACCGGAGACCGGAGACCAGATCTCCAGCGGGAACTGCAGATAACGCGACACGAACAACAGGCGCCATAGCGCGAACCAACTTCTGCCGCATGGTCTGCAGTTCCCGCTGGAGATCTGCTGTCTCCGGTAGCGGGGACCTATGTAAGTAGGGTCCGCTGCCCTCCTCCACCTGAACGGACCCCCTTCCCCGGAGACCGCTCACCTCTTGCCGGGTCTGTCTCCGCTCCGCTTGCCTGCCACGCCCCCAGACCTCCGCCATGCCCCCGGACCCTGCGCCTTATAGTCCGGTGCACCTTATATATGGAATTATTCCATATATAAGGCTTTTATTACTAATGCGCCTTATAGTCCGGTGCTCCTAATAGCCCGGAAAATAGAAAAAAAATGGGGCTGAGCCTTAAGCTGTAAACTGGCAACATCCTGAAGGGGTTAACCATCTTGCTGGATGATGCAGTAAATGCTAATAATCAGATCTGGTTTTTGCAAGTATTTCGGTAGAACCCTGTAAAATTAGTAAGAATATCCCTGCACTGATACAATTCTACACCTGTCCCTAATAATAGGAGCCTCTTCTATACACCTCAGGGCTGTGGCCGGGAGATTGCTGCTGTAATCCCTGCCTGGCTGACTGACCCTATGATGAGAAGCAAACTCTCCCTAGCTGTCTTGTGCGTGTAATGGCATCTGGACGTGTGACCTTTCTCTTATACTGCAGAGTCACAGCCCGGCCAATCGCAGGCTTGCCTACAGAGGACATGCCTGCTGGTGCTAATGGGCTGGAGGCTTATTGATTGGGCGCTTCTGCAGTCAATCACGCAGCTTCACACTTTTCCTAAGCAGTTTGGGTCCACTCATCACTGCTCGAAAGGCTCACCAATACTTGAGAGAGCACTAGAGTTGTCTGAGCACCACATAGCTTTTAGTATAACTCGCACTTACTGAATAGTCTGATGTGTCTATGTTTCTCTAGGATTATTCTCTGACAATGCTGTGATTTTCCAACAATTTTCCCTTTCTCCGTCATCTTTGCATCTCTGTCTTTATCCCTTATTCTCATTGCCCATAGTAACCAATGAAAGCTCAGAGCTCATACTTATGACCAGTGGCAAAATAGAAGCTGAGTTGCTTGGTTGCTAACTGCCACAGCAGCAGACAATGGCTCCTGTATCTGTTGGTTAATAATTTGTGCTTTGGAAAGTGCAGGGTGAGAACTTTGTCTCCAAACCAAGTTTATGCATAACAGGGAGCGGATGTGCAAAATTTGGTAATTGTAAAAGCGATGGGGCAGATTCCTTTAGTGGACATACACACATACATACTTACACACATATATACATGCACACATACATGCACATTCACATACACATTCATGCACATTCACATACATATTCATGCACACAGTCATACACACATACACACACGCATACACACATACATACACACATACATACACATACACACACATACATACATTCATACACACATACATACACACCTTCATACACATACATACATACATACACACATACATACACACCTTCATACACATACATAAAAAAATACATACACACATACATACAAAAATACATACACACATACATACATATGCACATACATACACACATACATACACACACATGCATACACACATACATACACACCTTCATACACATACATACATACACAAATACATACACACATACATTCATGCATACACACACACATACATACATACATACACACATACATGCTCATACATACACACATACATGCACACATACATACACACACATACATACATACAAGCATACATACACACACACAGAAATGCACACATACATACATAAACACACATACACACACATACATGCATACATACACACATACATATACTCAGCTTTATATATTAGATTCCCAAGACTACAGGATGAATGCCATTTCACTACTACACATCCCAAGTGTAAGCCCCTATGTTTTAGGCAAGGGTGTGACAAGGAGACGTTGGGCCCCATAGCAGATTGCTGCCTGCATATTTGTACACCGGATATAAACACACACATCACGTATATAAGCACTATGGCCCACACTCATCAAAACCAGTGCAAGCCGTACTAGCTGCAGAGGGCGCCAGATTCTTCAAGAACAGGCACTTTTTTCGGTGCACCTTTAACATAGCGCGTGAGACACAATTCTGTCGGACACTGCATGATAAATGTGGCGCATCGGACGCCCCTTTATGTGTGGAATATAGTGCAGCCGCGCCACAAATGTGTCATGGATATTTCTTAAATACATGTACAAGCAGTTTGCCTGTTCTTCCTAGTCTAAGGTCTGACATAAAATTGGTGCAAAGGCATTAATAAATGAGGCCAGTGTGTATATAATGGTGCACATCCTCCATCCTATAATCTGGTTGGTAGGGTGGCCGGGCCCCCTGACACTTGGGGCCCCATATCAGCTGCTATGGCTGCTAATTCTGTAGATTTTAGGTGAAGTGGAGAAGCCACAGCTTGTATTTTCAGTAAAACATTGTTTTTAGCATTAAAACAAAACTCAGTTGAATGCAAACTACAGGTTCATACTAATGGAATAAACACGTGATCCTCCATTGTCATATTGCTGAAGGCCGATGGCAGGGAGGTAGCGGGCATGTGGAATGTGCACTCTGAGATTTAGGCTGCATTCACTCGGACGTATTCCCGCCCGGCCGTACCCAAAAGCATCAGTGGCTTATTATTGGGAGACTCATAAGGTTTTTATCAGGAGGGAATTTATTTCATTAGACGCTTAGGTAGAAAAAAAAAAAACATCTCGATCTCCTTCTCGCGAAAATCTCCAAGTAAGAAGCTGTCCATAAAAAGTCCAAGGCTTCGGCCACTACGTCAGAACCGACCTCAGATGGATGAGAGCTTCTTCATCTTCTAAACATGAAAATGGAAACAATTGGCAACAAATTGTAGAAAAAGTCATATCCTGCAGCTCATAATGCAGCAACAAACAAGAACATTTGGCATGACATGGTACGATGCTGGAATTGATGGCTTTACTTCTCCAGAAGGGGGCGCCACCTTCATTGAGAGGTTAGTGAAAGATAACTATGAGGCGCTGCAAAATACTAAAAGCATTGCCTTTAAGGAGTCCCTTCACACTTGACCCCTGATGACCCCCAGACTCACATCGTAATTAGGGACCTCCCCTACTACCTTTGTCAGACACTGACCTGCAGGACTTCTCTCGGTAACAACAGAGGATTAGAGTAACTGCCGAAATTCTCTCGCTGCAAGAGGACACCGTGGCATGTCCCACGCAGATAAAGACCTGCTTACACCTGACGCGCCAGATATTCTATACATATACAGGCAGTCCCCGGGTTACGTACAGGATTTGATCTCTAGGTTTCTTCTTAAGTTGAATTTGTATGTAAGTCGAAACTGTATATTTTATAATTGTAGCTCCAGACAAATTTTTTTGGTCCCTGTGACAATTGGATTTTAAAAATGTTGGATTGTCATAAGAACCAGGAGTAACAATAAATCTTCATTACAGACGCCTGTGATAACTGTTACAGCTGATTATTGTAGCCTAGGACTAAAGTACAGGAAATTACCAATTACCAGAGGTCTGTTTGTAACTAGGGGTCGTCTGTAAGTCGGGTGTCCTTAAGTAGGGGACCGCCTGTACTGTATTCTTTATTTAATGTGACCTCATGATCAATGGGACAAATTTACTTACCTTGTCCAGTCGTGATCCCCGATACGGACGGTCCGACTAGGATGAAGTTCGGCGCGATTCATGAAGATCGTGCGCTTGAGTTCCTGCGTCCGTCGCTTCTGCGCCGAGGTCCGCCGGAGTTCACCTTCTTCTTCCCGGTGCTTGTAAGTGCGTGTCTTGCGACACAATTCTAAATGTTAAATCTTGCGCGTTGTCCGAATCCGTCGGGTTGTCCGAAGGCCACGCCCCCTATTTCTGTTGCGTGCAAGCCGGCGCCGATGAACCAAAATCCGATCGCGTGCAACACAGTCCCCGGCTGAAAATGGAAAACGTTGGGAAACTCGACGAAAAGGCGCTCCACGGACCTTTAGTAAATGAGCCCCAATGTGTTTGCTTGGTGCATTATTTTCTGTAACATTTTACATGCAAAAACAATTAAAAAAACTACTAATAAAAAATGTCCAAATGACGTGTTTCATGGATAACACCTCTTTCTCAAACTGTGGGCAATCAGTTCTAGCAGTACATACATACATACATATATACATGTATACATGCATACATATATACATGCATACATACATGCATACATATATACATGCATACATACATGTATACATGCATACATATATACATGCATACATATATACATGCATACATACATGCATACATACATGCATACATATATACATGCATACATACATACATACATACATATATACATACATACATACATACATATTATATATATATAATTATATATATATATATATATCATATATATAACACTGAAGCTCCGCTGACCGAAAACGCGGAAACGAAGATCAATAGATAATGGAGCGCTTCTATAAGTCCGTGACGGGAGAATATATATTATATATAAGAATATAAGTATATAAAAGGCTAACGTGAAATTTGATAATTTAATATGAGCATGAAAACCATAATTAAAGTGCCCGATATGAATGCTAAATAATGGAACATCAATAACTCATACAGAAATTTACAGATGATGAAAAAATAATTATATGTTCTTACAGAAAATTGATTGTAATTAACCAGTATAGACGTTTCCCTACTTAAGGACACCCGACTTACAGACGACCACTAGTTACAAGACGGACCCCTCTGCCCCCCTCTGAACTCTGTTGACCTCTCCTGGATGTTACTATAGTCCCATGCTGCACTGATCAGCTGTACGATGTCTGTAATGAAAGCTTTATTCAATCCTTGGTCCCATTACACGCAAAAAATTTTGAAACTCCAATTGTCACTGGGCCAAAATAAACATTTTTGTCTGGAATACATTAATAAATATACTTTTTTGACTTACATACAATTCAACTTAAGAACAAACCTAATGGGAACCTATCTTGTATGTACCCCAGGGACTCCTTGATATGTATGTGAGTGGTTGTATGTGTGTGCGTATGTAGTTATGAGTGTATTGTGTGTATGTATTTGTGTTTTATGTATGTGGTGTGTGTATGTATGTATTTGTGTAGATAGTATAAACTGTGTGTGTGTTATGTATGTTTGTGTGTGTGTTGTATGTGTTGTATGTATAGTTATAGCTGAGTGTATGTGTGTGTATGTATGTATGTTTGTGTATGTATGTTTATGACATGTGTGTGTAGCATGTGTGTGTATTTGTGTATGTATGTGTGTATGTATGTATGTGTGTATGTGTATGTGAATTTATTCTGTGTGTGTATGTATGTAGTGGTGTAATGTTTGTATGTATGATGTGTGTGTATGTAGTGTGGTATGATAGTATAAAAGCTAGTGTGTGTATGTGCTATTGTATGTGGTATATGTGTATGTATGTGTGTATGTATCGTATAAAGGCTGACTGTGGTGTATGTGTATTTGTGTAATGTATGCCTTTGTGTGTATATGTATTTAATGTAGTGCATGTGTGTGTATGTATGTGTGTGTGTGTGTATGTTGTGTGTATGTATTGTATAAAGTTGAGTGTGTGTATGTGTATGTTGTGTATTTTGTCTGTTGTATGTATTATTTGTGTGTATGTTATGTATTTTGTTTTATGTGTTATGTGTTATGTGATGTGTGTATTATGTGTGTATTATAGTCTACAGCGTGTATGTGTGTATGTTGTGGTTTATTATGTGTGTAATTATGTGTGTGTTTGTGTATGTATGTGTGTATGCTAGTTTAAAGCGAGTGTGTGTATGTGTGTGTTTATGTATGTATGTGTGTATATGTTTTTGTGTGTGTATGTATGTATTTGGTATCTGTGTATGAGTGTGTGTGTATGACCACTAAAGGAATCTGCACCGCGGCGTTATCAGTCAACCAAATTTTGCACAGTTGCTTCTGTGACTCAGGGAACATCACAAAACATCACAAACATCATTTTTGAATTGTAATTTTCTCCCCGCGTTTTCCAATCCTTTTATTACCCCCATATACAGGAGACATTGTCTGCTGCACTTTGTCAGTTAAAAGCTGAGCGTGATTGGCTGCTGTTTCGCCAACAGGTGATTATTATGTATTTTTGTAACTGTTTTCATTTATTCTTACACGTCCCGAATTTGAGAAGGGAGTGTTTATCCTGTAATACACATTTGGACATTCATCTCTTTTGAAATGAAGATGTTTTTTAGCTAATACGATGGAGTTGGCATGAGTTTCCTCCATGTAGATACTCCATTATTTTGATATCAGACACATTCTTGATTCAAGATACTTTTGTCTTTTTCTGGTTATTTTACTTGACCAATTCCATTGGGATTTAGGTCCTTTGGCTGAGGCTGGTTCATCCCCTTTAGGACTCAGATATGCACCTCGGTGTTTACACCCCAGTAAAGATAGAGCGAGACATCCCGTGATTTCCAATGCCGGATCAGCTCCATGATTTCTATTACTCCATGGAGCCCTCTCTCCATGCTCCTCTGTGCACTTGTAGTCCATTAAGGAGCACTAAGAGTTGAGGCATAAAACCATCATTGTTGGTAATTTCTCTGCAAACCCGACCAGTTCTGTTCTGTTCACCACCCCTGAGCGGGTCATTTTTCTTCAATCCAAGAAAGGACCAGGGAGCAGCTCATTTTTTGGGGTTGGTTTATTTTTATCCTTCACCTGAATACTGACCTGAGGCGCTGTCCCCCGTATGTTTTTTGTTTCCTTTTATGAAAGGACATGTCAGTAGATCTCCTTGACAAATCCGTAACAAAAAAAAATTTGAAATCTTGATAGTTTCTTAATCGGGATATTGTGAAGCCAAAATACCATTTAGGATAATTGTTTGGGGGTTTAAAGCCAAAGGAAAAAAATGTGGATTTCCTGTTATTGTTACCTTAAAGAATTTGTTTTAAACAATAGAATATCTTAAAACGGGATTATGTATACAAGGAATGCATAACAAACAGGGGGGCGTAACTACTCTGCTACGGGGCCTGCAGTGCTCAACGGGTCCACGTCATCCGCACCTGACAACAGTAAAGAGTGGCGGATGTACATCATATTATACATTGTAAAGCATAATATTGTATAGTAACTAAGATAAGCGAGTACCGTCTAGCTTGATGCTCGTCTCGAGTATTAAGGTATCGAAACGCTCGTTGCTCGACGAGTATTCCCCGCTCGATAATCGAGCATTTAATTTAACAAAACACAGTGAAGAACAATTAAGAAAAGAATAAAACAGTGAACACAGGATTCAATTAAGTGAAAACACAGTTGAGGGAATAGATTACAGATTTCGGCACACTGCTTACGTGGTAATAACGCGCGGAACGTGTGCTAACAAAATACTATGTGAAGACAGTAAAAACCATTGAAGAACACGGGTAGCAGACAGAGACACCGGGAGCAGCACGAGGAGCAAACCGGGAGCCAGCATAGAGACCAAACCGGGGAGCAGCACAGAGACACCTGGGCAGCGGCAGGCACGGAGACATCGGGCAGCGGCAGGCACGGAGACACTGGGGCAGCGGCAGGCACGGAGACACTGGGGCAGCGGCAGGCACGGAGACACTGGGGCAGCGGCAGGCACGGAGACATCAAGCAGCGGCAGGCATGGAGACATCAAGCAGCGGCAGGCACGGAGACATCGGGCAGCGGCAGGCACGGAGACATCGGGCAGCGGCACACACGGAGGCACCGGGGCAGCGGCACGCACGGAGACATTGGGGTAGCGGCACAGAGACATCTGGAAGGGCAGAGAGACAGAGAGATCGGGGAGACTTCAGTGAAAGAAGAGGAGCGGATCCCGGGACAACGTATCTCCCGACAAGTAAGCAGATGTGCCGAACATCTGCAATCTATTCTTCACTGTGTTCTTTACTGTGTTTTTCACTTAAATGATCCTGTGTTCACTGTGTTCACTGTTTTTATTCTATTCTTCACTGTTCTTCACATCTGCTAACTTGTCGGGAGATAATATACGTGCGGAACAGTGAAGAATAGATTGCAGGTGTTTGCATACATCTGATAACTTATCAGAAGACATTCTTTTTCAGTTAATTAACACATTTTATTCCCGAACCATGGTCCCTTTGAAAAATGCTCGAGTCTCCCATTGACTTCAATGGGGCTCGTTATTCGAGACGAGCACTCGAGCATCAGGAAAAGTTTGTCTCGAATAACGAGCACCCGAGCATTTTAGTGCTCGCTCATCTCTATATATAACATATTTGTGATGTATATACGCTGTATCTGTGATGTGTATATGCTGTATGTGTATACTATGTATGGTGTGTGTATATACTGTATGTGTGTATATATGCTGTATGTGTATACTATGTATGGTGTGTGTATATACTGTATGTGTGTATATATGCTGTATGTTTGCATATGGCACTGTATGTGTGTATATGCTCTATATGTGTGTGCAGAAGTGTATAAATGTTGCATTGAAACTCAAGTGTGACTCATCTGGCTGTGAGTTTGACCCGTGGCTCATGCTGCCCTTTGGAGCCTGTCGATAAAAGGAACCATGAGTTGTTTGAAGATCTTCGCTTCACTGTCTGCCTCCCTGACTACCATCACAGGCCTTCCATAGAACAATCCTGGACACCTCAATGGAGAATACCCTAGGGGTGTTATTAGTTATTATCAAGTGTCAGTAACAAACATTAGTTAGAAATAAATTTGTCATCTTACAGAGCTTTAAAATTTCAGAGAATAATTCTATGTAGAACATCCAGCGCACGTACAGCAAATCAACATTTGGAGCTGTAGAACCTTCCCATCAGTTTAGACTGTGCAAGTCCCTCTCTCAGCAAGCCCTTGGATGTG
Source organism: Engystomops pustulosus (assembly GCA_019512145.1). NCBI lineage: Eukaryota > Metazoa > Chordata > Amphibia > Anura > Leptodactylidae > Engystomops > Engystomops pustulosus. The sequence continues at coordinate 1,420 of WNYA01000146.1, read as the reverse complement.
AATGTTCACGTGTGACTTCTTGCAGCTTTCCCAGTGTCCCTCTGAGTTGTTCTGGACAGTGCTAGTCTGTGTGTTAGAATCTCACCATCAAGTCCTGTATTTCCACACGATGAATTTACGCCATTTACAGAAGAACAACTAAGTATTAGTGTCTTTTTGTTCTTCAGATTCTATTTTATCTGCTTCTAAACATTATGTAATGATCCCTATAATTTCTTCCTCTGATATTAAAGTCTGGAGCAGCCAATGTTTTAATATACAGCGTTCAGCTACTGTCAAAACGATTACTACAATGGGGGACATGGTGGATTTCTCTTGCAAGATTGTGCAGCCTGTTTTACACAAAGACTGTAACTGCATGTACTGGAAGTTTTGGTGTGGACGGAGACTGAACTCCTGTGTTACTCTTTCAACCGTGCATCTGTAGGATTTAGGATTTGCCTGTCTGTAGTGATACCCTTCTGCTTCCAAGGCATATACAACCTACTAGTCATGTCCGGTTTGACTCCACAGCGGCATATATGTTGAGAATTTAAATAAGATGAGGCACTTTTCTAATTGCCTTCCATGTTACAATTTTGTCTCTCAAGAGGTATTTTTGCCACCTGAAGGAGCTAGAAAATCATGAGGGGCCATCAACATCCTCTGCAACAAGTAAGAGAAGAAGCCAGGAGCATTGATCCGCTCTTGCATGTGGTGAAATATACTTGCTAGTTTATATTAGCGTGTGTTCAGACAGTTTAGGCCTCCTGCTGTATCGGTTGCATTAGCTTGTTCAGGGCAATACATGGCCTCCTCCTCTGACAGATAAAACGTATTTACCATAAGTCATCCTTTTCCTGAAAAGGACAGGGATTGTCTGGAGAGGATACAACGATCTTGCAAAACTAAACATTTTGGCAAGATGTATTCCATTCAGAGGGAGGCTGTCCAACCTTTCCAACTCTACTTTAAATTTTCTGAAACAATGGTGGGTAGATGAGGTTATACAATGACGCTGGGAGTTTCCCCATCTTCACCCATGGACCCCAGGCTATTGATTTTGTTTTTCTCCTTTTATGGTAAGGGGTCTACACAGAGCACCTCACTTTTATCTGAGTTAAAATGGTATCCCGATACTTCCACAAACAGTGTTATATGGTGGAGTAGGTCCTCCTAGTGTTTTGCAGGATCATTTATGAAGAGTAACACATCATACACAAATAGTGCTATATGTAGGGTTGGTGTACCTACCTGTATTCCCTTGAACAATGCCTTGCTTCTGATGTTCTGTGCAAGAGGTTCTAGTTAGAGATGAGCGAACATACTCGTCCGAGCTTGATGCTCGATCGAGCATTAGCGTACTCGTAACTGCTCGTTGCTCGGACGAGTATTTCGCCCGCTCGAGAAAATGGCAGCTCCCGCCGTTTTGCTTTTTGGC